>JAEQBH010006140.1:0-113543 GCA_016808115.1 Tetrastigma voinierianum
TATACCGAAAAACATAGGTTAAATCTGCTAAGGGCTAACTGAATTAATTTCAATTGTTGACATATTAGAATTGGAAAAGCATGATTGCAAATTGAAATGAAAAGACCATCATGGAAATGCATGACGGTTATAAATTATTTATTTCATATAAAAGTGTATATTCGGGAATGATCAATGAACCATCAATGCTCAGATATGAAATAAGCATGTATTGCACCGATATTGATCATCCAAAAGATTTGAAAGTTTTGTTTAGTAAAATTGCATGATTTGACTCAAACTGAAACATAAGAATGGAATTGTATAGAACCACTAAGCATGAAAATGCTTAGCGTATTGTTTTATCAATGCGCAGGTACCAAGAGATTGATAGTGATTGAAAGCAAACCCAAGGTCGAGGAGCTCAAAGTCATTCAGAAAGTTCACAGAGTATGCTCCGTCACATGCATCCTCACCATTTTTTATCATGACATTGTTTTGTAAACAAAAGGAGTTCAATTCCGAAATTATTTTTGTAACTATATCTGAATACGATTTTGGATATTATGTTGTAAACAGCATAAAATGCCATTTTTGGTTAAATGCCTATTTTGTAAAAGAATTGCATTGAATTTGTAAATGTTTATGGGCTTGCCCTAAATTGAAATCGCTTCCGCGTGTTTTTGATAAAGTGATATAATAGTAACAGAGCATCCTTGGCCCGGTTCGACGCGCCTAATCGGGTCAACTGCAAGGGTGCGCATAACTTAAGTGTTATCAGGTGCCTAAGTTTAGGGTGTTTCTCGAAAAAAGCCCCTAAACGATTTTGGTAAAGGATTTGAAATGGTGATTTATTATACATTGCATTTGCATATATAAAAGATGACATGACTCGACGCGGATCTGCTAATCAACAGAACAAACATGAGTGGTATAAGTCCCTTTTTTGTGGTTGGCGGGTAACGTAAGGGAATCAGTAAGTGTATAGTCTTGATAACAGGAAGGTGCTCCCACATGCTCCACCAATGAAGAACAAGAACCCACTGGCAAATATTATTAATATCTCGAAATGATAGCTTCCAACAATGCAACGAAGAAGACAACTAGCTACAAGCACTACACAAATGATTAGTCATTGAGAGAATGGCACGACCGATAGATTCTCGAAAGAAAGAAGATAAGCCATCACGGCAGAGAATCGCTCGAGAGAACCGGAAAGCAATCTTTGTAAACGCATTGCATGCCAGAATATAGTTAGAGTGCAAAAGAATCTCCTACTACAGATATGGCCATTGCAGGGTATCCGTGACCAAGACCGGCATCACTAAAGAGAGTGCAATACGGAAGTTCTTCTTGATGAGTTCAAGAAGATCCATGTGGGTCACATTTATCTACAACATGAGACGAGTTTCATAATCTAAAGCAAAGAGATGCATGAGCACTCAAATATCGTAGAGAATTCACCATTGAAAGATGTTCCCGAGATACTAGCTGAGTGAGGAAGAAAAGGTCGAGGTCTAAGACGACCTTAATGACTATATTCAAGCCCATGTCATAGGATTTTCCATGAGGAGTTCTAAAATTGTGACATGTGTGAATGAACGTGGAGAGGCAAGAAAGAGGAAAAAGATAGCATAGTACACAAGTGGTTACAATCCCGTCACTTAGTTCGCAACAGCAAAGGAAGAAATTCAGAGGACCACAAGGTTCCATTCAGCCTATAACTCAGGGATCAGCTCAAGCTACCGGTAGGAATACTACTCTACCGACACCATCAGTTGCGAGAGCACCAAGAGGTGCTTTTAGAGTACAAACTGCTCCTCATTACTCCCATTGTAGGAAGAATCATAAAGGAGAATGTTGGAGACTTACAAGTGCTTGTTTGATTTTGTAGATCCAATGAGCATAGAGCAAAGATCGTCAGGCTCATTCATTTACAAAGACCCAAAACCCAAATACTTTCGGCACTGGAAAAGGCAACAAGAGTGTTGCATCACTACATTCCGAGTGTGCCAACTCAGACTGAGGGGTAGATGATGCACGTGTCTCAAATGAGCATACGCAATGAAGGTAAGGAAGACACCGACGCTCAGATGATAGTTTGCACTCAAACGCTTGATACTATTATACATGCATTGATCGAATTCCGATCAACCCACCTGCATTTGTACCAACATACTACCTAGTTTGGGGGAAATTTCATCGAGGAGTGAAACCGAGTATGACTTGGTGATGAACTCAGCTTCGGTTAATGCTATCGTGAATAAAGTGTATAGAGATTGCCCCATCCAACAATGAGAGTATTATTTCAGAGATCGAATCGAATTATCTCATGAGTTTGATGATTTTGGTGATGGATTGGTTATCCTCACACCAAGTGATGGTGGGATTGCAGAACGAAAAGAAGGACTTTAAGGCAACAAATGACAATGAGGTTATTTTTCATCTACGAGGCCTAATCACCTCTCAATGATGATTCGCAAACATCATGGTGAAAAATGCGCAAAAGGATGAAGCCTACTTGGTCATGCATCGAAACCAAAATATATGGCTTACGCATCCCGGGAGTTATCCCTGGCTTCCATTAGTGACTTTCCGCACGTGTTTCTCGTAAAGAGATCGCTGTGGATTGCCCACAGGGAAATCTGAGTTTGTTATCTAACGCGCAGAACGCGCCGCCACCAAAGATCTCCATTACACCATACTAAATGGGTTCGCTGGGAAAGGGCAAGAATTGAAATTGCAATTAAAATAACTATTAGAAAAGGATTTATTCGTCCAGAGCAACACCATGGGGAGCCCTGCTTTTGATGCGAAGAAGAAAGATGGTACACTTCGTAATGAAGTGTATTATTATTATAGACAATCACCAACAAGGATGGGAAGAATTTGGTACCGTTACTCAAGATTGATGCAGATTTGTTCACCAACTAAAAAGGTGGAAGCATTCAAGATAGATTTATAATTTGGGTATCACTGGCTTGAAAATTAAAGACGTGTGGTACACACAAAACGCTGCTTAGAACGAGCATGGACATTATGAGCTCCTGTAACGCCATTTGGCTTAACAATTCACCTCAACTTGCTTTCATGGACCTAATGAATCGTGGTTTTCCGACCAGAGGTGGATTAGTTTGTCATAGTGGGTTCATAGAAGACATTCTAGTGTATTCAAAAGATCTAGAAACAATGACACACACCTTCGAGGTAAATGAGAGACTATGAAAAAGCAACATATAAACTAAGTAAGTGTGAGTTTTGTTGAATGAAGTGTCCTTTCTGGTGGTACAACATCGAAATAAGGTAATCTATGACCCAAAAATAGAAGTGGTCGTTGGAATGGAAACACCAATAAATTGTGTTACGTAAGTTCTGTAGTAGTTTCCTAGGACCGGCAAGCTACTACGCAAGATTCGCGCACATTACCCACGATCAGATTGTCATAAAAATGTAAAGTATGAATGGAATGAAAATGTCAAAGAAGTTTTCGAGGTGTCAAGGCATTCTAACCGAGGCTCCAAAGATAAAGTGAATATGTGATCTTAGTGATGCGTCACTAAATGACTGGATGTCCCTAATGCAAGAGGGTAAAGTAGCCTATGTCAAGACATGAAGCCGTATGGTGCAAGAAATACCCCACTCATGATCTTTGAATTAACCTCCACTATATTTGCGCCTCGAAAATTGAGACATTATCAGGCGGAGAAGTTTTTCATCTACACTGATCATGAGTCTTAAGTATTTACCCTCACAACGAGAGTTTAATTTGAGACAACATAGATGGATGGAGTTGATAAAGGATTATGACTGTATGATTGACCATCACCTAGGAAAAGCCAATGTAGTGGCAGATGCTTTGAGCAAAAAGTCGATGCAAACGCTTTGAGCGTTGAATGCCCATTTGTCATTATCAAACGATGGTACCATAATAGCAGAATTGATAGCGAGATCGAAGATGTTGAACCGAGTGCTAGAAGCACAAAAGAGAGATGAAAAGATTTCTACCATAGTGAGTCAAATTGGAAATGATAAAGAAACCGAGTTTACGGTGAATGAAGATAGGGGTTTTGTATTATAAAGATCGGGTTTATGTACCCGATGATAATGATTTAAGGAAAGCCATACTTGAAGAGGCACATAGTGGATCTTTGGCTATACATCCATGTAGTACAAAGATGTATCAAGATTTGAAAAAACAGTCGCTTCTCCCTAAGTGGGTCCGAATGAAAAGAGATGTATCAGAATTTGTAACCAAGTGTTTGGTATGTCAAAGAGTAAAGGCAAAGCATCAAGTTCCTTCGAGATTATTGCAAATGCTATCGTAATACCGAGTGAAAACGGGACTCGAATCACTACGGATTGTGGGACAGTTACCACGATAGGAAGAGAATGACTCGCTTTGATCGTGAGGACCGATTGACCTAAGTCACTCAACTTACTGAAGGAGAACCGACTATTCACTTGACAAGTTAGTAGAGTTGTATATCAAGGAAATAGTTCGATTACATGGATTCCTGTATCCATTATTTCAAATCGAGATCTGCGGTTTACTTTGTGATTTTGGGAAAATCAAGAAGAGGCCTCGCACTAAATCGAATACAGCACAACGCTCCACCGAAGACGGATGGACAATCAGAGATAGTGATCCAGATTCTGGAAGATATGTTGAGGAGTTTTGTGATCGACTACGAGGGTGTCAGATCGACACATCCCTTTAGTCGAACTTCAGACAACAACAAAGCTCAATCAAGTATTGTGAATGGCGCCTTTACGAGGCTTCTTTATATGGAAGAAAATGTAGAACACCGTTGTGTTGGACATAATTGAGCGAAAAGAAAGTCATTGGCCCCGACTTGATACAAAAGACTGAAGAAAAAGTGAAAATGATTAGAGAAAGATTGAAAGTGGCCACAGATAGACAGAAATCATATATCGACATGAAAAGAAAAGATATTCGATATGAGATCGGCGAGAAAGTGTTTTTGAAAGCATTACTTTTGGAAGAAGGTGATGAGATTTGAGAAAAAGGTCAAGTGTTTCTAGGTTTATTGGCCTTATGAAGTAATCGAAAAAATGGGTCCAGTAGCATACAAATTAGCATTACCTCCGGAATTGGAAAAGATCCATAATGTATTTCATGTGTCCATGCTACGGAGGTAGCGATCAGACCTGTCACACGTAGTCTCTTCGGAGACAATTGAGTTAAGACCAGATTTGACCAATGAGGAAGAGCCAGTAGAGATTTTGGCTCGTGAGGTGAAAGAATTACGGAACAAGAAGATTCCGCTAGTCAAAGTGTTGTAGAGAAACCACAAGACTGAAGAAGCCACTTGGGAAAGTGAAGAAACGAGCAGAGCAAAGATCCGCAATCGGCTCACGAAGGTACTCAAGACGAAATATTCTTGCTGGGAGAGTTGTAACACCCCAAAAATTTCTAGATTTTTTATAATAATTTTATTATATATTCCCGGTATGAATTGAGTCAAACTTAGGTTTTTCCAAGAAAACTGATAAAATGTGAAATGTGAAAAGAATATGTGAGCATATGATTAAATATTATATGCTAAAATGAGAAATTGATTGAACTCGGAAATAGACCCAAGTGAAAAATGGCAAATTTGGAATTTGTAAAATGAGGACCTAAGGATCATTTGAGAAAATGTTTATGTGTTTAAGTGCAAATAGAAGTGATATATGTAAGGTAAATTAAGGCAACTTAAATCCAAAAATGGGTTTTTGATGTGCCAAACATGGCCTTGAGAAGGGTAAGTGATATTAGACCACATTTGGTCTTAGAATGCTCATTTGAGCAAAAACATTTTGGAGACAAGAGAGAGAGAGAAGAGCTAGGGTTGAGGAGAAATCAAGGTTTTGATGGGAGATCATCCCCATTTCTGGTTTCCAAGTGATCAAGGAGGAAGAAGGAAGCTAGGGCAAAGAGTTTCAAAGGGATTTAAGGTAAGAACCAAACCCTAGAAAGTTGTATTTGATGTTTGGGTTAGAAAAACCCTAATCCATCCTTGGGTTTTGCTCATGGTTGGTTTAGGATGACTTTAGATTCCCATGTTTTGTTTTGAGATTTTTAGGATTTTTAGAGAAAAATCGCAAAAAAGCAAAACTAGAAATCTGAGCATATCGGGCTCCTATGCCGCAACGTAGGGAACCCACGCCGCGACGTAGACCTACGTCAAGGCGTGGGATGCCTCGCCACGGCGAGGCCGAGGTGCCAAAATGGCACCCCTCAGGTACACCACTACAAGGCCTCGCGCCGCAGCTAAGGCGCCGCAGCATAGCCACTGCTTAGAGGGCAAAATTTTGATTTTGTTTGAAGTCTAGTTTTTGTAATAATCGATAGTTTAAGAACCCTAATAAATGATTAATGAGGGTTCAAATAAGGATAAAACTAAATGAAAAACGTATCGTACCTCCCCACCTCGGCAAAGCGGATATTCATTAAGTGTGAGTAGTGCTAGTTTACTAAATGTGATGTGTGTGATTTTCTAGGGGCCGGTGAGGATCACCTAACCTAGGACCGAAATTGAAGACAAGGAAAAAAGAAAGAGATAGAGTGGTTTGTTCTATCTTCTCCTATTCTCATTTCAAGATTTGAAATATTTGTTCTAAATGTATAACAAAAGCATATTGATTTGTTTTAATTGACGGAGGCAATTGATTAGGAAATGTTTGCATATGAAAATTGTGTATTGAGTATTGAAATTAATCAAGTATACAAACGTATATAGCTGCATCGTATTTTTTCATAAAGGACGAAACGCCATAGAATGTTAACCGTTTATTTGGCATTATGATAGATTGTATACCAATAAGGGCCAAATTAGCAAGCATTTCACGAACAAACGATTTTGATGTGTCACTGACGCTGAACTAAACAAGTAATATCGGTAATATCTACGAATTGATTTTATTAACCAATCGCAGCCTGCTGGGACTGAATCATGTTATAAAACAACAGCTTTTATATCATCGCAGCCTTAGCTTGGACCGTGCTCAGATTCGATATCCTCAGATATCAAAACATAGGTTAAATTCGCGTATGGGCATAACTCGAATTGACTTTGATTGTTGACATATTGGAATTGAAAAGCATGATTGCAAATTGAAATGAAAAGAGCATTGTGAAATGCATGATTCGGTTATAAATGATTTATTGCATATGAAAGTGTATATTTGGAATGACAATGAATCATAAATGTTTGTATATAAAATAAGTATATGTATTGTATTGACATTGATTATCCAAAAAGATTTGAAAGTTTTGTTTAATAAAATTGCATGATTTGACTCAAACTGAAACAGATTAATGGAAACCAATAAGCATGAAAATGCTTAGTGTATTGTTTTATCAATGCGCAAGTACTAAGAGATTGATAGTGATTGAAAGCGAACCCAAGGTCGAGGAGCTCAGAGTCATCCAGAAAGTTCACGGAGTATGCTCCGTCACATGCATCCTCACCATTTTTTAGCATGACATTATTTTGTAAACAAAAGGAGTTCAACTCCGAAATTATTTTTGTACCTATATCTGAATACGATTTTGGATATTATGTTGTAAACGGCATAAAATTTCATTTTTGGTTAAATGCATATTTTGTAAAAGAATTGCATTGAATTTGTAAATGTTTATAGGCTTGCCCTAAATTGAAATCGTTTCCGCGTGTTTTTGATAAATGATTTTGATAAAGTGATATAATGGTAATAGAAAGATCCCGGCCTTGCTCGCACTCCGCCAATCTGTCAGACCTGGAAGGGGTGTTACATAGACAAATCAAAGATCGAGGCAATAGAGAAACTACCTCCACCATCATTAGTAAAGGGCATACAGGGCTACACGCAGGTTCTATAAAGTGCTCATAAAGATTTTCCTAGATTGTAAAGCCTTTGTCCAAACTTTGTTAGTTCAAGGACACCATTTGATTTGATGAGTAAAGGTGTGCAAAGCATTTTCAATCTTGAATGATAGATTGGTATCAACCCCTATAGTAGTAGCACCAGATTGGGACATCCCATTTGAGCTAATGTGTGACGCCAGTGACTATGCGATCGGAGCAGTACTGGGGCAGAAAAGAGAAAGGATATTTCAGGTTATCCATTATGCTAGTTAGACTTTGAATAATGCCCAGCTGAACTATGCCACCACTGAAAAAGAGATATTGGCCATTGTTTCGCCTTTGACAAATTTAGGCCCTACTTGATTGGCAATAAGGTAATAATGCACACTGACCACTCAGCCATAAAGTACCTAATGACTAAAAAGGACGTGAAACCGAGATTAATACAGTGGGTACTCCTATTGCAAGAATTTGACCTAGAGATAAAAGACAAGAAGGAAACAAAGAACCTAGTCACACCATCTGCCACGGTTGGAAGGGCCTAGAGACGAGGTACATGTCAATGATAATTTCCCAAATGAGCAGCTCTTAGTAATTGAAGACACAAAGCATGTTCCATGGTTTACCGACTATGTGAATTACTTAGTGGCCAAGGTGATCCCTCTAGATTTTAGCTACCAACAGAAGAAAAGGTTCTTTGAAAATTTGAAGCACTACTACTGGGAAGAACCTATTTTATATAAGCATTTTGTGAATCAAGTGATATATGATAAAATTTGAAGACAAACGGGCAGATTATGAATCACTGCCACACCTTATCATATGGGGGGCACTTCGGAGGCCAGAGGACTGCAACAAAGGTACTTCAATTAGGTTTCTATTGGCCTAACTTGTTCAAGGATGCTCACCGGTTTGTATCTACCTGTGATAAATGCCACATAATGGGGAGCATTTCCAAGTAGGATGAACCACCCATGCACACAATTCTAGAGGTTGAGCTATTTGATTTGTGAGGGATGGATTTTATGGGTCCATTCCCCTCTTCATTCAGTAATTTGTATATTCTCCTTGCAGTAGATTACATCTCTAAATGGGTAGAAGCAATACCGACATGCACTAATGATGCCAATGTGGTAGCCAAGTTCCTTCGCAACCACATATTTACACCTGCTCTAAGACTCCATGAGCAAAAGGATTACGTATGGAGGTACTTTACTTACAACAAGCTGGTTGATAAGGTCTTACAAAAATATGGTGTGTGGCATCGCACATCACTCGCATACCACCCACAGGAAAATGGGCAAGCAGAGGTGTCAAACCGAGAGATAAAGTCCATTCTGGAGAAAACAGTCAATAGCTCAAGGAAAGACTGGTCGAAGAAGATTAATGACGCACTTTAGGCATACAAGACAACATTTAAAACCCCATTGGGTATGTCGCCATTCCGACTAGTTTATGGGAAAGCATGCCACTTGCCAGTGGAATTGGAACATAAAGCATACTGGGTAACTAGACTGCTGAACATGGATAGTAAAGTAGCCGGAAAGAAGCGGATGCTACAACTTATTGAATTAGATGAATTCCGCAATGAGGCTTATGAGAATGCTTGAATCTATAAGGAAAAGACTAAAGCTTGGCATGACAAACATATTGTAAGGAAAGAGCCTGAGCTAAGCCAAGAAGTCTTGTTGTTCAATTCTAGCCGAAACTCTTCCTGGTGCAAGCTAAAGTCAAAATGGTCAGTCCATCCATAGTGGTCTGCATTTCCTTATGGAGGAGTTGAAATGATGCATCCAGAGAAGTGGACAGCCTGAAGTCAATGCCCAGAGATTGAAACTATATTGAGGAGAATTCTCACAGAAACCAGACACCATTCTAACCACACCCGAGCATGACAAGAAGGGTGGAAGGTCACCAGCAGCTCAATTGTTTTTTCTAGCCTAAGAGTCAGACGCTTCCAAGGATGTCGAGCTAACGACATTAAACATAAATAGCTTTCGGGAGGCAACCCAAGTATTGTGAGATCCCCTTCTTCTTTGAACTTGCATTATTTTCGGTCTTTTTAATTACTCTTCGGTACATTTTTCGCTTTTGGAATCTCTGCTTTTGTTTTGTTTTAATATGTTTGTGAGTTTTTCGTAGTCGCAGGCGGGTGTGAGTGCATCATAACTAAAGGGTTACATGTTCATTACAATTTGAGAGCCAAATTCAGGTTTTACAAACTTTTTCAAACTTTCCGTACGCCGCTAGATCTCTAAGTCAAAGGTATGGAAAAAACAAATTTCTTTTTCAAACTTTCCGTACGCGGTGGCCAAGTGGGCCTCACGCCGCTACGTAGATCTTTTCCAACGTTCAGGTACGCCACAATGTAGCTCTCTATGCCGCTGCGTAAGTATGCTTGGTCGTGGCGTAGACCCCTACGCCGCTGCTTAGCGAACAAAATTTTGAATTTTTTTTTTTTTAAAAAAAAAAAACCCCCATCGGCTCTTCATTTTCCCCCTACACAATATTTTGGTTTCCCTTCCACTCTCTTTTTGGTTGCTTTGTTTTTTGAAACCTTCACCCTAGATCTACCCCAATAGCTCCATGGAAGTCGATCTCGATAAAGAGACAAAGATCCCGCCTCCACTCGCAGCAAGACTACCCCCCAAAGGGATCCCAACAGTTCATTTCCGAGGTCACGATTCTACCATGAGTCCCTTTTCAACCGCTTCATTGTCCCGAACGAGGCTTTAACCTCTAATGCGTTTTCCACCCTCATCATCCGCAATCGCGGCCGGGCATACCTATGCAACTCTCGCCTTGAGCGCCCCGGCCAGGTGGGAATCGACTAATCCGCCATTCAAAGTCAACACCACCGCTTGCTCGAGTGCGCGGGTCAAGTTTGGTGCCTAATCAACCGATACCACCTATTTGATGACGACAATGCGGACTATAGACCCTTATTTGCGAGCACAAACTATGAACGCTTGATGCAGGAGCTCACTAAGGGCAATGGCGTGTGGAAACGCCAGCCATCGACGGGTGACTTTACTAATTTCCAGATGCACTCCCTCACGCCGATGGCTAAGGCTTGATACAATTTTTCAGGCACAACTGCTTCACTTTACACTCTTAAAGACAGCCTAATGGCGACAAGATCGATCCTTCTCTACACCATGACCCAAGGCTTCAAGTTCGATATCGGGTCCATCATCGAGAGGGGGTTGATTGAGTCGACCCAAGGGCGATGCGCCGAGGCCTTGATCCACCCCTCGTTGATTACTTAGTTATGCCAACTGGCCGAAGTCTTGACGTTGGACTTTAAGGAACAGGTGCAGCAGCGCCTACCCATACCATTGCCCAAGGCAAAGTTCGGGAGCCCTGGAGATTCGGAAGAGGAAGCTGACGATGATGTTGCAAAGAGGCCAGCCTTTCAAAGGAGGGTGACCCCGGCGACGACGACTGGAGGTCCCCTCCAGCTTCGACTCGCCTCCCCGGGCATACTAGATTCATGCGCTCACCACGTGGTTTGACGCATATTGGGATGAGTCTCAAGAGCACCGTGTTGCCCTGAGTCAGGATATGGATGCCATCAAGGCCGAGATGGCCATCATTCGCTCTAACCAGGACCGAATCACACAGCAGTTGGCTCAGCTACTATCCTTTCACACTCCGCCACCGCCACCGCTATGATTCTCAAGGACATATCTTTGTTCCCTTATTTCCTTTTCTGTCATTGAGGATACTGTCAGTTTTCAGTTGGGGGGGTATGGGTGGACGGTTTGGCTTAAGTTTATTTTTATGCGTGTTTTAGTTTTATTGTTTGGCTTAGGTTTATTTTTATGCGTGTTTTAGATCCTAATTTTTTTGTTAGTTTTATTTTTCAGCATGTTTTAGGACCTAGTTTTTATGCGTCTCTATTCAGTGTTACGGCACTCCTGCTAGTGCTATGACACTTCTGTTATGTAGGCAGGCACGTCTCTGTTTATGCTTTGACACCTCTATTCAATATTGTATCGTAACTTCAGGTACCTATTGTGTTGTGTCCCTCTCATTTATTGTTATTGGTCTATACAATCAAACATTTATATGATAAGAATACAAATAAACCCTGTTATAAGAATTATGCTATATGAAAACTCTGTGATAAGAATTAGGTTATACGTAAACTCTGACATATGCATTATGTTATATGTATCATGTAATTATGGACTACTTCAAGTGGTCATATCTGTTTCCCACTAAGCTATAAGCTTAACACGGGTGTTTAGGTACTGAAGAAGACATATGAGGCATTCCGCATATAACAGGGTCAACATAGCAATAAGAGTCCACCTAATGTAGGTTTTGATTTTTGGTTTGAGAATGTAAATGTAAAAGTTTTATTAATAGTAGAGTTTGTGTAAGTACAAGTAAATGTGACTTAGGCATGCATATACAGGACATTGAAACACCACTACGGTGATCGTATTACAAGTTGTATTTCATGATGAAATTATATATGAAATGGGTCCACCAATGTTCGAAAAGTAAATTAATGAGTCTCAGTCCTGTGCTGCGCCCCCTCTCTTCACCCAGGCGAGGGTAGGGGCGTGATAATTTACTTGCAAGGTTACCTCCTATGTGTAACACACAACACCATATAGATTTGATTACATGTGTTTTTCTTTTCATAATCCGCTTCACATAGATGAGTCCCGAGATAATGAGATCTTAAGGAGAAAGCATAAGAGCTGCTGCTGTGTGCATATTTAGGGCTAGCATGAGTTCATGTACTCCGGCTCCACCTCACATGCCCCAACAAAGATGGAAGTTGGCGGATTTGGGTTGACAGTAGGGCGATCAACAAAATTACCATTTGATATAAATTTTCTATTCGAAGGTTGGATGATATGCTTGATCAACTGAGTTTAGCAGTTGTGTTTAGCAAGATTGACTTGAGGGGTGGCTATCATCATATCAGAATTCGTCCAAATGATGAGTGGAAGACAACATTTAAGACAAGGGATGACCATAGCAAGCTTTGACAAAGAAAGTATGATTCATACTAGATTCTTAAAAATATCAACAACAATGCTTATGTGATTGACTTACCAAGTTGGATGGGGATTTCAAAGACCTTAAATGTTACTGATTTACCTTGTTCCAACCATATATGAGTCTTGGATATCTAGAAGTAATTCGAGATAGAGTTCTTCACAAGTGGAGGTGTCTGACGTAAGGCGTTAAATCAAATCAATTTTTATTTTGGTTGTTTTGAGATATTATATTTATTTTTTTGGATATTATTTTTATTTTCCATTATTGTTTTAGGATTATTATTTTCTTTCCTATTACTTTTTTGGTATATTATTTTTATTGGTTATTATTGTTTTGGGATATTATTTTATTTTAAATTATACCCATATTATGTTTAGGGTATAAACATATGTTTTAGTGACTTTTACCACTTTTATCAATTTACCAAAAAAATTCAAAGCTTTTGCTTTACTTTATTCTCTGGATTGAGAATCAGTCTTTAGATTGAGACGTGTTATTCTTGTTTGTTGATAAATCATGTGTTAATCAATCATGTTATACGCTGCTTCAAATTGTGATTTTAAAAATTAACCTCAAAATTGCATTCATCAATAACAATTTTGAAGTTAATTTAAAACTGTATTTATTAACTACGATTTTAAGGTTAATTTTCAAAACCGCAATTGGTGATGCGATTTTCAAAGCATAAAAAGATTATTGTAGGTGATTATTTTAAAAAGAAGTCTATATGTGTATTTTTTTAAATGAATTATTTTGACTTTAAAGGGACAAATAGCTCAATTAAAGCATCTCCAATCCACTCTCTATTTCTTATCTTAATACTTTAATGTACTAAACACAAAAAAAAAAAAAAAATTCTCTCCAACCCACTCTCTATTCCACTCTCTATTTCCTATTACTCCAAATCTGGCCATCAAACTGGGAGAGTCATTCACTCTCTAAATTCTTCTTTCTACCTTTTTTCTCTCGTCTATCTCTCTCTATATATATTGCTTGACTTTAAATTATCGTGGTGTTAGGTGTAAAATGCAGAATACATGGAGCCAGATTTTAAAAAGTTGCTACTTCTAAAGAGGGTGAATTTAATATTTAAATATATTTTCAAAGAACTATTGTTAAGCCGCATTGAGACGCTTCAATCAAGGTTTTGAGTTCACCTTATTGGCCATTTGTTCGAAATTCCCTCTCAAAGCCTTCGAGTTTTAGTCGATGTGCATACAAACTAGTCCAAACATTTGCTACTATAAAAAAATCAAAATGACAATATTTCCACCTCTATCGACTAGGATACTTTATGAGAAATTTTAAAAAAATATGTTAATTTAACCATTATTAAGTCCTAACATATTATTTAATTATTTTAAAAATAATTTGAAATAAAACCATATGCAAAATATAGTTATAATTTTATTGATTATTAAGCCTACAATTTGAAATATGAATTTAGTTAAACATAATAAGAAAATAAACCACGCTGTTATTTGTTATCATAGCCTGTTACAGTGTAGGGTAAATTATTCAAGCAGCCTAGAAAATGATCAAACATACCATCCCACGATATTCAAACTCCCATGCTTTACCTCTCATGTTATCGACAATAGCAATCATATTAATTGTAGATCCAAGTCATACATATCAATGGACATATTAGACTTTACTATCACATGACATGATAAACATGTAATAGAATAATAATCCAACCCTAAATCAGAAGTATCCAAATATAACTTGGTTTTATGAAGTACTTTTAAAAAGTGTTTAGTGCTAAAAATATTTTTAACTATTTTTATGATAACACACAGTGTTGATAATATTTTGAAAAACGTTTTTAAAGCTTTTAAAAAAACATTTTAAGTTTTTTTTTAAAAGCAATTGAGAGGTGTTTTTTCAAAAGAAAAATGTTTTTAACCATTTCTATAATACCTATTTATTTTTCCTTAAAACATCTATTTATATAGGTTTATTCATTTATTCAATTTTTTTTTTTGTAATTTTTAAAAAGTTTGTTATAATCATAAAAATAATTAGTTTAGGTTCTTATTAACACAAATGTTTATGCACGTTTATTCATTAATTCAAATATTTTCTAAATATATTTTTTTAACCTTTTTTATAATTATAAAATAATTATTTTAGGTTTTTATTAACACAAATGTGTATGCACATTTATTCATTAATTCAAATATTTTCTAAATATATTTTTAAAATTTTTTTTATAATTATAAATAATTATTTTAGAGTTTCATTAATTTTAAATATTTATATATGTTTATATATTTATATGGCAAAAATTCTTATTTTTTATGATATCATATTCTTGTGATTAAATTTTAAATATCGTGCTTTTATATTTATGCTACATGTCATAAAAATATTATTAAAATCACTTTTTCAAATTTTTACAGTAGCATTTCTCAAAAAAGCGTTGCGGGAGAGAACACTTTGGCAAGAAGCACTACGACTGCACTTACAAGATTTTCACCTATCAAATCACATCACATAATGTTTCCTAATTGAATAATTAAGGTTATGTTTGATTCTTGTTTTTGAAAATCAAATTTATTCTTAAAAGCAAAAAAAGTAAAAAAAAAACAAATAAAAACATGTTTAATTTCTTTTCTTTTTTTAATTTAAGAGCATAAGCAATTAAATTGCGAATAATATATTATTTTCGAATAACGTAAAAATGATATTTTTATATTTTTCGCAAATTGATACCGATAACGAGTTTTAAAAATAGAAATTAAACAAACCCTAAGATTCTAGGTAAATAGATGAGCAGGATAGGCTTAGTTCCAGTTGATTTTAGATAGTACATCTTCTACTATGTGTGTACAAAATGAGTAGTTTTAAGGAACTTTAAACCAATAATAAATTATTATATTTATTTGAATATATTTTTAAATTGCATTCTCAAGTCAATGTGTGTTTTCATGTACTCGTATAGTATAGTCATATAGAAATAATTATTAAATATAAATCTTTTTTAAATAATTTAAATTTTATATACTCATATATGAAATATGATATCTTAATTGATGAAAAATGGTAAAAGTATTATTAAAAAAATGTCATACCTCATTCAAAAAAAGTACACGAAATACTTACTACTTTTAAGAGTTGATTGAAATAACTCCCTCTTTTCTTTCCATTTTTGTAAGATTATTCCAGGTTGGAGTGAAGTATAAAATCTTTATAATCTCTTTTACTCACATTTTATGATTAAGAATTCTTAGCTCGCTATTGAATTGTATTCTTATCTTCATTCCTATAATAAAAAAGTCATATTCTTTTTTATCTTAATTTGCTTCAAAATATCCCTCAATTACTATTTCACCTATTAAAACATAACACAAGTGTGATTGGTTGATCGATTAGTTAGACTGCGATAGATTCGTCTCTTGATTAAATTAAAAGCTTGATTAAATTTTGTACTCAATATGGCATTTCGATGCCAATTCCACCTAATCAAATTTTCAAAAATCAAAACCTTATAGGGAATTGCATATAGGGAATTCAAAAGATTTAAAGATAAAAAATTTAAATCCTAAAAAACCCTGAGATTAAACAAAATAAAAGCATCATGCAGAAAAGTTAGATGTTTGAATGTGGTCGAAAGGGTCATATAGCCCCTAAGCTTTGTAAAAACAAAGTAAATGTTTTGTCAGATAATGAAGAAGAATATTATTAGAATGTCTGCCCAAATATGCAGCGATAAATCGCGAGCAAATTCTGAACGAAAAGAAATAGAAAAGATAGAAATTGTTTTATATATAAATAAATATGTTAGTGTCAAAAATTACTTCTTGAAATGATTGATCAGATTGAAGACAAAGAAAGTAAGGCAAAATATATAAGAAAAGTTTTAGAACAACAAAGTTCAAAACCAAAACCCAAAATAAATACTTCAAATGCCTATCAAATGAAAGATTTGTTTCAATATTATAAAAAACAAGAACCTGCAACTTTACAGGATTCTGGGGAAAGTAAAGCAAATACAAATTCAAATCAAAAGAATTAAAACTCTTCAATAAAGAAATTGATACAAGAATAACAAACCTAATTTTTTAGCAAAGAAAGATTTAACAAGCGAAACAAATACATGAAAAGTTGAAACTTTTGTACATAAGCATGACTATAGTACAAAAACAAAAGATGGTATAAAAGATAACTTTGAAGATCAATCACGATTATAAAGAAGTTTTATAGGCTTTGAGTTGATTCGAGGCGAGGATTTAAAATTGTATCTGAGGAAGGATTAATCCCTCTCTTTTGGATACTTTGTGAAAACATATCTCAAGATTATCAAGCTGCTTAGTAATGATCGGCTTTGAAGGTTGATATAAAATACCACAAGGTCATATTTGCAAAATGGTATTTGTATTAAAAGCTTCATTCTTACTAAGTATTAAAATATAAGTCATCAAATTGTATTAGGAACTCCTTTCCTAACATAGTATATCACTAAATAGACAATAAAAAGTTAAAAACTAAATATAATGGTCGAAATTCTTTTTAGTTATAAGAGGAATAGAAGTTAAAAATCGATCAAGTACAAGATTTTATTTCTTTAATTCAGCAATAAACTTAAACATGAAATTTATTCAAAAGAAATACAATATAAAAGAACTGAAGAAAATTTACAATCAAAACAAATTCAAGAAAGAATAAAAAATATTCAAAAACAAATAGAGCAAAATCTTTGTTCTTCTATACCAAATGCATTTTGGAATAGAAAACAACATATGGTTTCATTACCATATGAAAAAGATTTCTCTGAAAAACAAATTCTACAAAAAGCGAGACTATTGAATGGTAGGAACTCCTTGAATATTGCAAAAAAGAGATTAATGATCTCTTAAACAAAAAACTTATAAGACCCAGTCATTCACATGAGTTGTGCGGCTTTTATGTCAAGCTTGAACTTGAAGAACTCAAGGTTAGTGATCAATTATAAACCCATTGAATAAAGTCCTCTGATGGATTAGGTATCAATACCCACAATAAAAGGATTTAATTCAAAGTTTATAATGCAACAATATTTTCAAATTTTGATATAGATGGGTTTACGGCAAATTCAAATTAAAACCAGGAAGAGCGGGTATAAACGGCATTTACTGATTCCATTTGGACACTATACATGGAATGTAATGCCCTTTAGCCTAAAAAATGCTCCTTGAATTTCAAAATATGATGAATGAAATATTCGATAGATACCGTTTTCTATTGTTTACATTGATGATGTTCTCATATTTTCAAATTCCCTTGAAGAGCATTTCAAACATTAAAATTTTCAAAAAATTATGAGATAATGATTACAATTATTTGCAACAAAAATAAAATTATTTCAAAACAAATATTAGGTTTTTAGTTTGATATTCATCAAGGCCAAATAAAACCTATTCAAAGAGCAATAGACTTTGCTAGCAAATTTCCTGATGAAATCAAAGATAAAACACAATTACAAAGGTTCTTAGGTAGCCTAAACTATGTGAAATTTGAGTTTTACCCCAGCCTTAAATTTTGATTAAGCCTTTATTTCAAAGGTTAAAGAAAAATCATTTACCTTGATGCAGGAACACACCGGGTAGTCAAACCGTCAAATTACGGGTTAAGGAACTTCCTTGTTGGGTATCGCTACTTGAAGCCTTTCTATCCATAGAAACGGATGCCTCGAGCATAGGATATGGTGGAATCTTAAAACAAGATTTTTCAAAACAAAGTGCTCACGGTGTTTGGAGTGGTCCACAATTGAATTATTCAACGGTTAAAAAAGAGATTTTAGCCATTGTTTTATGCATTCAAAAATTTCAAAGTGATGTTTTCAATAAAAAATTCCTTTTAAGAGTTGATTGCAAAAGTGCAAAAGAGATTTTACAAAAAGATGTTCAAAACTTAGTTTCAAAGCGATTTTCTTTAGATAACCAAGCTATTTTATCTGTTTTTACTTTGAGTGAATTTGCTCTCTAAAAGGATCTTCAAATGTTTCACGATTTCCTTTCAGGAATTTTACGGGAAAATGGCGGTAACCAGATCCATCAAACCCGATTCAAAGGCCTCTTATGCTATATGGCAATAAAAGGCCTCAAACTAAATCTCCTTGAAACTTTAAAGTCGTTTGAAGTCTTGGAAATCCCTCAACCCTTCTTTTCAAACACCTACCCAAAATTTGCTTACAAACAAGAACAAGAATTATTTTCTGAATTTTAGAACGATCATATATCAGTTTAAGTGAGATTGAGATCAAAAGATTTTCCAAAATGAAAAGTATTTCGGTTCCAATGAAATACTCAAACCCGTAGATTCACAATTTATACTTTCGTAGATACGAGTGCAGTACAAAATTTCTCATATCATGAACCCTGAGGGTAATGATATAGCTTATTCAAAATGTAAAATTCTAAAAGTCCTAAATGAAAAAGATTGGGGTCAAAGTATTTTTACTCACAAAAGATTTTCTGAGCATTTTGACCCTCAAACTTTTGACTTTTATGATTACAAAAACGCTTGGTACCATATGTTTTGTATCAGGCCAAAAACTCATTCCTGGTTTTTTAACTGGAATGAAAAAATTCAAAAAATCTTTCCAAATTGGTTCGAGTTAGTACAGCTATATGGGAGCTAGCCCCGAATATTTTAATCTGAAATCATCAAATGTTTGGCTATTTCAAAGCAAATTGTAAGCTTTTCCCTCTTGGAATTGCTATTCCACTTTCTTGCATTTCTCAATTAAGGAGCTCCCTTGGATTCTCTGTTGGGACTTTGTTCCTTCAATATCATCGAAGCCCATTCCTTTGAAGTTTTGGCTAGAAATTTAAAATCAAATGGTGGTAAACACCAGAGCCATACATTACAGTCAGCTGATCTGTCAAAAGATGGACTGAAGCCCAGCGGCTTAAAAAGCCTTGTGCTCCAGAAGTCGAGTGTATTTGGTCGGCGCCTGCGAGGCCCGATTCGCGCGACCGGAGCTCATTTCCTTCTCAAAGCGGTGTTGGGGCACATCTCAAAAGTCCGAGAAGATCTTTGCGAGCCTCAAAGCTTGCTGGCTCGGACTCGGATGATGAAGACACGTGGCGTGCGTGTCCTTGACCATGAAGATATGTGCTATGGTCTCCCCTTCACTCCTCTTGAATAGGGATGTTAAGGAAGACATCAATATTTTCAAAGCCTACGCCTCGGAGAAGGACGAGTTGAAAATCGAAGTCAGTGCGGATGCTTCTTGGCGATTTAATGAAGAATGGAAGCTGCTTGGAAATCTGGCCCGGTGTCTCTACTGAAACAAACCCCCTGATAGAAGATGATAATGGAAAGACGAAGTAGCGTTTGTGATTTCTTGTCCTTAACAAAAGTAAGAAAATAGTGGCTTGTGGCCTTTCAAAAAAAGCAAAGTGACCCTTTAGTAAAGCGAAAGTTGTTGGCTCTTGAAATTGTAAAGTGTCTCTTCAAAAAGTAAAAGCTCTTAAAAGGCGTCAGTGTGTGGGTGTGTCGAATTTATTCCAGTCAAAATTTCCTATATAAGGAGGGGTTGTCTGTAGTTAGGCGAGGATAAGTTTTAGAGTGAGAATGAGGATTAGAGAGAAGCTGCGAGCCTTGTATCCATTTCATCCTTTATTAAAGCTTTCGAGTTCAAAAAAGCTTTCATGGTTGTAAGTTTTGAAGTTTAATATATTTCGATTCAAATTTCAATCATCCTTAGTTTGATTAAAAAATTACATATCTCATTTGCATGTTTATTCAAATATCTTCAACTTGAATAGTATGCTCGAGTTTTGGAAACTTAATTATCATGAACCGCTACAGTGGTGTTTCAACGAGAAACCATTAAGCTCTGGCGTATGCCGTACTTTTGAAGATTTTCAAAATTCTTTGTTACTGCGCTCAAATTCTTAATATTTCTTTGTTCAAATTATATATGTTCAAATTGTTTAAGAAGGTCACAGTAGAAGTTGGTATCAGACGAAGTTAACAGAGTGCTGATTAAATTTATATTTGTATTCTTTCAAGTAATTATGATTCCTACGATTAGCGTTAGTCAGCCAGTGTATCAGTTGGTCGACCATAAATCGATGAGGTCGGTGGTCGGTGGTGGTCCCACTAGAGTGTAGAATCAAATTCTTTTGTAGAAAGGGTAGAAATGTCAAATTTTATCAAAAAAGTTGTAGGTACTAATTCAAATACTAGTTCATCCGGGATGAATGAACAATAGACATATCTGAAAACTATCAACAATTTGAAAACAAACTGTCTGTTTCTATAGAAGATTGGGAACAGTACATCAAAAATTGGGAAATGCCTAAACAAAATATCAAAGAACTATACAAAATAGGAACTTTTGAATTCAAAAAAGACTATAGGATCAAAATCTCTGAAAATACTCATTCAATAGGTTCTGAAACAGAAACTATTGAACTTCTAGATCTTAAAGATCTAGAACAAATTCAAAAAGAAAACTTAACAAGATCATATTCTGCAAGGTCTTCTAATTCTTATTTAGAAATTAGAACTCCTTCTAGAAGATCAAATGTTCAATCAAATTTAAATCTAGAAGAAGCAGAGCTATTCTCTACTATTCGATTTAAAATATACAGAGATTGAAATAAAACATTCAAATTCTCGAGATAGGTCTCAACATTTTCTCAAGTAGTGCCACTTCAAATGATGGCCTCTCATTTCAGCATGATAGCCAGTAGAGAATGTGTTTGAAATAGACAAAGAATATTTAAGAAACGAAGCAAAATCTAAAGAACATAAAGAAAAAAGCAAATGGTTTTTCTCAAAATTATCTCAAGAAACAAGAGAGAAATTTAGGAAACAATGGTATCAAACTATGTAAACAATGGAAATGAATATTCCAATGTTTACATACTTTGATATTTATGCCTCAAATAATCAAATAAAATATCCTTTTTCACAAATAAATATGTTCCAAAAGGAATGGAAGTCGATACTATTTAGAAGAAGATGAAATCAACTCATCCTCCTTTGGAAGAAATAAAAATAAAAGCTCGAGTGTAGAAATAATAGCACACTTCCAGCAAATTGATTCAAAGAAGATGAAAATAGAATGACAAAATTAAAAGACATAAAGGAATTCAGCAAGCAAAATAATTTCACAAATCAAATCTTAGGAACACTTTCAACTCCAATTAAATAGGAGTGAAAGTAAATATTTTACTAGTATAAACACGAAAAGGATGAAAAAAAGCAAGAAAGTCTTATATTCAAACCTATAAAACCCCTTAAATTAGGAGGTAACAAAAATAATGATGAATTAATAAGACTTCTAACTCACAAATTAGCAGGAATAGAAATAAAAGATCCCTCTTGTTCAAAAAATCAAGTAAATTTCTTAAGTGGAACAGAAACTAGTTCAATTGCTTCTGAACAACTTAATGAAACTTTACAAAATTCTGAACAAGAAGATGAACAAATAAACAGGTTAAAAACCTGGCATCAAAGATCAAAAAACTTTTATCAAAGACCTACTCCTCGATTTACAAGATTTGAGGAAAAACAACCAAAACAAAATAGAATTTATACTTGACAATGACATCTATTCTTGGAATATAGATGCTCTTTACGAACATGGGAGGCTTTATTGTACTTGTCAAATACAAATGGCGACTCTTTGCTTATTTATAATGATGATGATTGGAATCTTTATCCCGATTAATACTTGGCCCGAGTTTCAATGGCACATTAAAACTTTGGTGGGAAAACTACCTAAATGAAAAGAAAGATTTCATATTTTAAAAAAGTACAAATGAGGAAGAGAACAAAACTCAATAATAAAGTAGTTTTATGCTATAGCAAAGGAGCATTTCACTTAGGTGATCAAGCATATGGAGAAAGAACACGAAATACTACAAAACTTAAGATGTAGAGCAACGAGTGACCTTAAATAGTATTATGATGTGTTCTTAGCAACGCCTTGTGGCCAGAGGCGATGCTAGAGCCTCTTCTTTGGAAGGAAAGAATTCCTTTATGGACTTCTGGGCTTTGATGACGAGTTCAAGAAGCCCTTAGAAGAAACATGGAGGAACGATCCAATTTGACAATCTTGCTTATGGGATCTCATAAGTATAGTCAAAGAGAAGGTCTTAAGTTGTGTTCTGAAGCAAACTCAATATCAAGTTAAAGACCTAAAAGCTTCTAAAAGATTTAGGTTCTTTTTTGTACTTACTTTCAATTATTTAATTGAGTTGAAAGTGTTCTAAGATTTGATTTGTAAAATTATTTTGTTATTTGAATTCCTTTATATGCTTTTAATTTTTAATCTTCTATTTTCATCTTCTTTTTGAATCAATTTGTTGAAAGGTGAAATTTATTATTTAGCGAGCTTTTATTTTATTTCTTCGAAAGGAGGATGAGTTAAATCTTATCTTCTTTTTCAGAAATAGTATTTGACTTCCATTCCTTTTGGAACATATTTATTTGTGAAAAAGGATATTTTATTTGATTATTTGAGGCATAAATATCAAAGTATGTAAACATTGGAATATTCATTTCATTTGTTTATAGTTTAATCTCATTGTTTCTAAATTTCTCTCTTTGTTTCTTGAGATAATTTTGAGAGAAAAACTGCTTGCTTTTTCTTTATGTTCTTTAGATTTTCTTGCATTCTTAAATATTCTTTGTACATTTCAATAATTCTCTCTTTGTCATCATGTTGAAAAATTTGAGGGCTAAATCATTTGGTGACATCATTTGAGAAAATGTTGGAGACCTATCTGGGGAATTTTGAATGTTTGGTTCAATCCTTGTATATTTTAAATCTGGAATAGTAGAGGAATAGTCTACTTCTTCTAGATTTAAATTTGATTGAACATTTGATCTTCAGAGAGGAGTTCTAATTTCTTAAATAAATTAGAAGACCTTACGGGGAATATGATCTTATTAGTTTTCTTTTCTTGGCTCCAAATTAATTTGAACATTTCCTTGTCCATCTTATTATGGATAAAAGTTTTGGTTATTCAATTGGTTTGGAGCTAGGATTGTTGAAATTCCATTGAGGATTGTGTTAAACATTCCAAAGATTGGTTTTGGAATTATAGTGTTGAATTTTTTTCATTTGCTTGCCAAATTAGGGTTTGATCTTTTGGTGAGAGACAGGCAATTTAAGGTTATTCTTTTGAAGTCATTACTTTATACTATACTGCGTATACTATAAGTATGTTTGTTCTGGATCTGGGATCCATGTCATAATTACGAGTTGAATGTTTAGGTCAAGGCTTTATGAATGCTCTTGTCATTCATCTGATCCCAACTCTGGATTGGATAGCAATTGAAATACAGGTCGAAGGATGTATTTGTTTCCGTTAATACTAGAGAATCATGGAATTTGTTATGTCTTGCATCACGGGCATATGCATATAGGTTTGTCAACTAACACAGTTAAGAGGTTTTGGCTGCTACACCTGGATAGCTCTATATGTAAAATTTTGAATTTTCTTTTAATTTGTTCTAGATCTTTAAGATACAGAAGTTCAATAGTTCTGTTGAACCTATTGAATGAGTATTTTCAGAGATTTTGATCCTATAGTCTTTTTTGAATTCAAAAGTTCCTATTTTGTATAGTTCTTTGATATTTTGTTTAGGCATTTCCCAATTTTTGATGTACTGTTCCCAATCTTCTATAGAAACAGAAAGTTTGTTTTCAAATTGTTGAGTGTTTTCTTGTATATGTCTAAGTTGTTCATCTATCCTGGATGAACTAGTATTTGAACTGAAATGCATACAAATTTTTTGATAAAATTTGACGATTTCACCCCGCTCTCGGTAATTTGGATTACACGGCCAGTGGACTACCACCGGGACCACCGACCTCACAGGGATTTATGGCTGACCAACGGATACACTAGGCTGACGTATTAGCGTAGGAATCATAATTACTTTGAAAGAATACAAATATAAATTTAATCAAAAATTTGCAAGAACTTGGCTCTGATACCAACTTCTAGAGGACCTTCTAAACAATTTGAACATATATAATTTGAACAGTAAATATTAAGAATTTGGCGAGTAGCGATCATTTGAAATCTTTAAAAATGCGCGCGTTATGCGGCGGGTTTCTGTTGAAACACCCCTTTGTAATTAGGTTCGAGGAGTTTGAAGTTTCGACTTTGATATACTATTTGAAGTTGAAGATGTTGAATAAACATGCAAGCATTATGCAATTTTGAATCAAACTAAGAGCGATGTGAAATTTGGTCAAATATATTAAACTTTGAAAACTTACAACTTTGTTGAAAGCTTTTTTGAAGCTGACTTGCGATGATGAAATTTGGGTCTGAGCTCTCAGAGCTTCTCTCTCTAACTCTTTGTCTCACTCTAAAACTTATCCTACCTAGCTAAGGAGACAACCCCTCCTTATATAGGAAATTTTGGACTTGAAATAAAACGTCCACTTTGATGGATCACATGTATTTGAAGGAGTCGCAACTTTTGAAGGTCACTAGCACTACGAAGAGTCATTTGCTTTTTTGAAGAGTCATCTTTGAAAGGTCACTTGCTTTTTGAAGAGTCACCTGCCATTTTGTCTTCATCTGCAAGTGGATCTTTTGCTTTTTGCCTTGATGGGAAACGACTGTCGAATGCATTACTTTTTGAAACTCTGAATCACCTCACACCATTTGTAGGTCCAAATCTTCCATTCTTCAGTGAACACCTTCGGAAAAGAACATCCAAATTTGGAGTTTTGAATTTTAGGCTGTCACTCTCTGAGGCAAGGCTTTTAAAAATATTATCATTCCCATTACTCAAGGGAGGTAGAATGGGAAGCCGAAACACATGTCTTGATTTCTTTGGAGGAAGGGGCATCTTCTTTGTGTCTTCGATCATCAGTGCAGTCGACAAGTTTGGAGAGGGTTTTCCTGGCTTTGCATCTTCTTGGACTTTTGAGATAGGCCACAGGCGGCTGTTTGAGAAATGAGTCTTTGTCGATGGGTGTAGAGTGGGCACAGCGGAGGTTGGGACCAAATAGGTACCTTGGACTGAGGTTGAAGGCACAGCTTGGGCTTTTGGGCTTGATCCGTCTTTTAACGACGTAAAGGATTGGGCTTGAAGGTTTGAAGCGGCGTCATTTGATTTTAAATTCACAGCGAAAAGCTTTAGGGGAATGGGCTTGGATGACTGCGGAAGGGCAGTCCTGACATAGAATCGAGGATTCTTAATTGAGAACAGAAGAAAAGTGAATAGCAATTTCCAGGAGGGAAAAAGCTTTCACAATTTGCTTTGAAATAGTCAAAACATTTGATGATTTCAGGACAGAAAATATTTGGGCTAGCTCCCATAAGAAGCCACCAATCCTGGAACCAATTTGGAAAGATTTTTTGAATTTTTTCATTCCAGTTAAAAAACCAGGAATGAGTTTTGGCACGATACAAAACATATAGTACCAAAGCGTTTTATGTCATCAAAAGTCAAAGTTTGAGGGTCAAAATGCTCAGAAAATCTTTTGTGAGTAAAAATACTTTGACCCCAATCTTTTTCATTTAGGACTTTTAGAATTTTACATTTTGAATAAGCTATATCATTACCCTCAGGGTTCATGATATGAGAAATTTGTACAGACTCCGTATCTACGAGTATAAATTCGTAGAATCTACGGGTTTTGAGTATTTCATTGGAACTGAAATACTTTTCATTTTGGAAAATCTTTTTGATCTCAATCTCTGGCGTATATGATCGGGTTAAAATTTGTAATGCAATTTTTATTCTTTTGTTTAGTAAACGGAAATTTTGGAGTAGGTGTTTGAAAAGGAGGGTTGAGGGATTTCCCAAGACTTCGAAACGATTTGAAGTTTCAAGGAGATTTGAAGTTTGAGGCCTTTTTATTGCCATAGCATAAGAGGCCTTTGAATTGGGTTTGATGGGATCTGGCTTTTGCCTGCTCATTTTCCCTGTAAAAATTCCCGTGAAAGGAAATTAGGTAAAACATTTGAAGATCCTTTTATAAATTCAATTTCAAAGTCAGCAGATAAAAATAGGCAATGCTTAATCATTTGAAACCGAGTTTTGAACATCTTTTTTGTAAAATCTCTTTGCACTTTTTGCGATCAACTCTGCAAAGAATTTTTTATTAAACATCACTTTATTTTGAGCCATAAACAGCTGGCTGCGTCTTTTTTTAACCGTTGAATAATTCAATTTGTGGACCACTCCAAACACAGTGAAATCTAACAATTGAAATTTTGTTTTAGAAAATCTTGTTTGCAAGATTCCACCATATCCTATTGTTTGAGGCATCGTTTCTATGATAGGAAGGCTTACAGGTGAAGGATACCTAAACGAGTTCCTTAACGTAATTTGGCTTGTTTGACTAAGGTGTGTGTTCCTCAGACCAAGGTAAAGTTTTTCCTTTTAACCTTTGAAATAAGGTTTAATCAATCCTAAGGTTTAGGTAAAACTTCATTCATAGTTTAAGGCCACCTAGAACCTTTATAGCTGCGTTTATCTTTGATTTCATCGGGAAATTTGCTAGCAAAGTCTATTGCTCTTTGAATAGTTTTATTGACCTTGATGAATATCAAATCTAAAACCTAATATTTGTTTGAAACAATTTTATTTTATTCACGAGAAATAACTAAACCATTATCTCTTTGAATTTTGAAAAATTTTTAAATATTTTGAAATGCTCTTGAGAATTTGAAATATGAGAACATCATCAATGTAAACAATGAAAATCAAGTGTATTAATTAGATATTTCATTCATCATATTTTGGGAGAGTGCGAAGGAGCATTTTTAGGCGAGGCAGCATTACATTCCATTCATAATGTCCAAATGGAGCTATCAAATCTTTATTTATACACATCTTAGTTTTAATTTGAATTTGCCAGAAACCGGACTTCATATCAAAATTTGAAAATATTGTTGCATTATAAATCCTTTGAATTAAATCCTTTTTATTAGGTATTGGATACCTAATCCATTGTAGGACTTTATTCAATGGTTTATAATTGATCACTAACCTTGGAGTTCCTCTTTCAAGTTACGAAGCTTTTTGGGCGTAAAGGTACGCACAACTCGAGTGAATGGCCAGGTCTTATAAGTTTTATTTAAGAGATCATTAATCTCTTTTTGCAATATTCAAGGGAGTTAAGACTCATTTGAATGAGTCTTGCATGAAATTTGTTTTTCGAGAAATCACTTTTCATATAGTAATGAAACCATATGTTGTTTTCTATTCCAAAATGCATTTGGTATAGAAGAACAAAGATTTTGCTCTATTTGTTTTTGAATATTTTTTATTCTTTCTTGAATTTGTTTTGATTGTAAATTTTCTTCAGTTCTTTTATATTGTATTTCTTTTTGAAGAAATTTTACATGTTTTTGTTTTTGTTGAATTAAAGAAATAAAATCTTGTACTTGATTGATTTCTTTAACTTCTATTCCTCTTATAAATTCAAAAAGAATTTCTTGACCATTATATTTAGTTTTTAATCCTTTATTGTCTATTTGAAAAGGATATAATTGTGTTAGGAAAGGAGTTCCTAATACAATTTGATGACTTATATTTTTTACTAGTAAGAATGAAGTTTTAATACAAATACCATTTTTGCAAATATGACCTTGTGGTATTTTATATTGAACCTTCAAAGGATCATTTACTAAGCGATTGATAATCTTTGAGATGTTTTTCACAAAGTATCGATGAAGGTTAATCATACTTGTATCGTTCATCGGTCTCTGAATCGATAAATTATAAAAACTTCTTTGTAATCAGGATTGATTTTCAAAGTTATCTTTGTATACCATCTTTGTTTTTGTACTATAGTCATGCTATGTACAAAAGTTTCAACTTCTTCATTTGTTTCGCTTGTTAAATCTTCTTTTTGTTGTTCTAGGTTTGTTATTCTTGTATCAATTTCTTTATTGAAGAGTTTTAATTCTTTGATTTGAATTTATGTTGTTTTACTTCTTCTGTAAATCACAGCCAAAGTTGCGAGTTCTTGTTTTTATAATATTGAAACAAATCTTTCATTTGATAGGCATTTGAAGTATTTATTTTGGGTTTTGGTTTTGAACTTTGTTGTTCTAAAACTTTTCTTATATATTTTGCCTTACTTTCTTTGTCTTCAATCTGATCAATCATTTCAAGAAGTAATTCTTGATCAGCTGTTAACATATTTATTTGACATAAACAATTTTCTATCTTTTCTATTTCTTTTTCGTTTTCAGAATTTGTTTGTGATTTATCAGTTTCAGAGGATGAAGTATTGATACCGGAATATTCTTAACCCCGTTATCTGACTAAATATTTACTTGTTTTTTTTTTTTCTGATTAGTACATATGACCCTTTTGACCACATTGAAACATCTAACTTCTTTCTTATGATGTTTTTGTTTTGTTAATCTTCGAGGGGTTTTAGATTTAAATTTTTATCTTTAAATCTTTTGAATTTTTATAAGGTAATTCCCTATAAAGTTTTGATTTTTGGAAATTTGACTAGAGTGGAATTGGCATGAAATGCCATATTGAGCACAAGAACCTAAATCTTTTTAGAAGCTTTTAGGTCTTTTTAAAAAGCTTGATATTGGAGTTTAGGCGAGAACCTGACTTAAGACTTCTCTTTTGACTATACTTATGAGATCTCATAAGTAAGATTGTCAAATTAGTTGTTCCTCCATGTTTTTCTCTAAGGAGGCTTCTTGAACTCTGTCTTGAAAGCCTTAGGAAGTCCATAAAGGAATCTTTCCTTCGATGGGGCTGTCTTTACCGTACAGGTTCTTTAGAGCACATCATAATACCATTTAAAGGATACTCGGTGTTCTGTCTGCCCAAGTTTTGTAGTATTTGAAGTTCTTTGCTCCCATAGATGCTTGGATCACCTATGAGAATGTTTAGTTATAGCATATACCGATCTTATTAATGAGTTTGTTCTCCTTCCTCATTTGTGCTTTTTTCTGATATAGAATCTTTTCTTTCATTTAGAGTAGTTTTCCACAGAAGTTTTAATGTGCCATTGAGAAACTGTAGATTGTAATTGGGCGTCTAATAAATAAATCGATTTGCAAATAAACGGTAAATTTGCCATTTATACAGTGAAGCACAATAAAGATTTGTATTGAAAAGAGCATCTATATTCCAAGAATAGATGTCATTGCTGTTATAACTATTTTGTTTTGGTTGTTTTTCCTCAAATTGTAAATCTGGAGGAGTAGGTCTTTGATAAAAGTTTTTTGATCTTTGATGCCAGGTTTTTAACCTGTTTATTTGTTCATCTTCTTGTTCAGAATTTTGTAAAGTTTCATTAAGTTGTTCAGAAGCAATTGAACTTGTTTCTGTTCCACTTAAGAAATTTGCTTGATTTTGAGCAAGAGGGATCTTTTATTTCTATTCACCCTTCAATTTGTGAGTTAAGTCTTATTAATTCATCATTATTTTTGTTACCTCCTAATTTAAGGGGTTTTATAGGTTTGAATATAAGACTTTCTTGTTTTTCTTCTTTTTCATCCTTTTCAGGTTTATAATTTTTTGTAAAATATTTACTTTCAATTCTATTTAATTGAGTTGAAAGTGTTCCTAAGATTTGATTTGTAAAATTATTTTGTTGTTGAATTCCTTTTATGTCTTTTAATTTTGTCATTCTATTTTCATCTTCTTTTGAATCAATTTGTTTGAAGGTGAAATTTATTATTTATACTGGCACAGCTTTTATTTTTATTTCTTCCAAAGGAGGATGAATTGATACATCTTCTTTTTAAAATAAGTGATTCACTTCATTCCTAACATATTTATTTAAAAAATGATATTTTTATTCGATTATTATGATAATATCAAAGTATGTAAAATACTGGAATATTCATTTCATTGTTTCCATAGTTTGATACCACCTAAATTTCTCTCTTGTTTCTTGAGATAATTTTGAGAAAAACCGTTGCTTTTTCTTTATGTTCTTTGGGTTACCTGGCCGTTTAAATATTAACATGCATTTGAAGCAGCGTTACCTGTTGTGTCGTATTGGTAGGAGAACCATCATTGGTGACATCGTTTGAAAATGTTGAGCTATCACAGGGAATTTTGAATATTTGGTTTCAATCCTTGTATATTTTAAATGCGGAATAGTAGAGGGAATGGTCCTAACTATACAGATTTAAATTTGGAGATGAGCGTTGATCTTCTGAAGGTTAATTTAAATGGGGTGAAGAGATTTGAGCAAGGATAGGCTTAGTTCGATTGATTTTAGATAGTCATTTTCTACTATGTGTGTACAAATATGGTAGTTTTGGGAACTTTAAACCAATAATAAATTATTATATTTATTTGAATATATTTTTAAATTGCATTCTCAAGTCAATGTGTGTTTTCATGTACTCGTATAGTATAGTCATATAGAAATAATTGTAAATACTTAATCTTTTTTAAATAATTTAAATTTATACTCATATATGAAATATGATATCTTAATTGATGAAAAATGGTAAAAGTATTATTAAAAAAATGTCATACCTCATTCAAAAAAAGTACACGAAATACTTACTACTTTTAAAGAGATGATTGAAATAATATCTTTCTTTCCATTTTTGTAAGATTATTTCCAGGTTGGAGTGAAATTATAAAATCTTTATAATCTCTTTTACTCACATTTTTTTATGATTAAGAATTCTTAGCTCACTATTGGTGTATTCTTATCTTCATTCTATAATAAATCCATATTCTTTTTTATCTTAATTTGCTTCGAAATATCTACCTCAATTACTATTTCACCTATTAAAACATATTTTAAAATTATGAGTGATTGGTCTGATTGATTGGACTACTAATAGATTCGATCTTGTTCAATGCCTAAATCATAAGTTGATAACTTATTTGATTTAATCATTAATCTGAGTTTTAAAATATTGATTGATTACTAAAAAATATAAAGTTGACTTGATTAGGGCAAATAAAAAAGACGGGGAAAAGCAATTTCTTTTACTTATGGGGGGCAAAGAAAAAATGCTTTTGGTGTTGAAAAATAGCTTAATTAGATGCAAATCTTCAGGACATAGATCTTTTGGATGAATTTTTAAATCTCTTTGGTCCTTTATATCTAATGCATATATGTGTAATCAATGTTTCCCAATAAAGACCAAAGAATAGGTATGGGAACAAAGTCCCAATAAAAATAATTTAATATATTATGACTAAATATCTAAAATCGATTTAATATATTATAACTAAAATATCCAACTTTAAAAATGATAAAAAAAAAAATCTCTTTGGATTAAAAAAAACCATTATACGTCTTTTCACGGAATCTTTTCTTTATTTTCAATCAATCAAAACAATAATAATTAATTTCTAAAAATAAGGGGGAATTCAAAAGGGTGGTTGCAGAAGTGAAAAACATTATTCATCAGCATACTTATGACAGAAGGAAAACTTTATGGTGTTATTTTCAGCAAAGCAATAATAAATGAGTGATTCAGATATCAAAAAGAAGCATTTAAGATGGGACAATTCAAGGTCATATCTGTTTCCAAGAATCTTCACCTATAAAATTTTGTGATTTATATCTTATTCTACCTATTTATAAAACATCTTATTATAGGTGAAATAATTTGATCATATGAAATGATGTGAAGAGTAATAAATTGGAGTCATCTATTAAAATAATCTTAAAATTTTTTGGAAGTAATACATATTTTAAAATAATACTTAAACTAATCGATGACTATGATTTAAATATAGGCATTGTGACTTTGGATTTTAAGTGACAAGGACTCACTAGTATTATTTTGGAAATTAAAAAAAATAACAACATTTTGGACACATCTTATTGAATTGTGATAAGAAAAGGGAAAAGATAAAGTGAGTTTCAGTTAAAAACACATTATCTGATGTCTATTATTCTCCCCAACTAAATATCATACTTTCTGTTGCTTTTTCTTTGCCAGAAAAAAATGTGATTTTGATGGGCCATCATAATTTTCTGCAGGCTTTAATTTGGTCATTCCGTAGGCGTGGTACAGGGAATCTATGTGACAGTTACATCACCCGAGTTGGGCCAGTGTGAGCATGAAGTCAGCCCACTTATGTCATGAAATGCGCGGCTGTGTCTTTCAAAGGAAAAATAATTTTACTGATTCAGTATATCGATATTTTAATTGCTAAAACTTATAAAAGATTAAATAAGATATAGGTTAATAGTCTAATAAATTAATATAAAATTTATAAATTTAATAATATAGTATCTATAATATTTATAACTCAAAATTAACTAACATCTAAGCAGTATAATTTAATGTCTTAAAAGTAATTTTTATCAGATTTATGTTTGTTATGTTTAATACGAATCGAGCTCTCGTATAAATAAAGTGTCGCGGCCAGAAGCGAATAAAAGCATCACGCAATGACCAGACAACAATAATTAAAAGAAAAGTTAATACTCTAAATTGAATTTTCTTAACTTATGAACTTCTTATTTTTCATATTAGGTCTTGTAAATTCAACTAAAAATAACTGTAAGTAAATTAAACTGATTATTTATCATGAGAATCAAACAATTGCATTTATAAGACTCGAATTCGAAGCCACCGATTAAGTTATAGAATCCTTAAGCATCACTTTAAATGTCTAGTGGTTGTTATAGATTTTGTGTGAATCAATAAAAAAACTTATCCATAAAACTTTCATATTTAAGACATTTATGAATCTATAAGATAATTAAAAAAAACATATTATAAAAAAGAATTATGAATGTGAAATTATGGTTATTAAGTATATGCAAATGATATATAAAGTTTGTAAAATTAAGAATAATTCAACTATTTGATTTAATGCCAAAAGTAAAAATTTATTTTTATTTTATGTATTAAATTATTCTTGCTAAATAAGTTTACTTCACTTGATAATTTAAATTAGGTGATTAAATCATTTTAAACCATTAAATAAATTTACGGAACACTCTCCTTTGTTTGCACGTGATGCAATAAACCTTTTTATTTCCATGTGGCATATTTTAAAGTGTTACTTTTATTAATGCGATGTGAAGCATATGATAGTTTTGATGTTCGTAATTTTACATGGATGTTTCAAGAATAGGTTTAGACAAAAAAGGGGTTATATTATAATATTAATGGATCTATTTTTTATAATTATAGAGAGAGTATCATGAATCAAATAATGTTATATGTGTATTTCTTATTCAATCATATTCTTGTACCTAAATTACATTTGTTTATATTAATTTATATAGGGCTTGGGACTTTATTCCTTTTGTTTATCCTTATTAAAAATAACTAGTAATTTTGCTCGTTTCAACTTATTTTGGGTCCCCGCCACTATATTACCAATGGATGATTTAAATTTTAATCATTTATCAAATGGTTGAGATAAGAAAATCTAATGGACATCAAAATTGAAATTTAGTGTCTTTTAAGAATTTTAATATTTTTTGTAACTTGAACCAAACAAATAGCGTGAGTTTAAATTAACTATCTTAATTCTGAATCAGTGAAAGTGAAAGGTCATCAACTCATGGGATACGTTTGCATGTGATTTTTTTTTTTTTTTTTTGATCGGTACGTTTGCATGTGAATATTAGGAATCCTTTATGAGTTTGATAATAGATGTGGACACAATGCAAGGCCCCGTGGAATGGTGGGTGGAAAATGGAAAATCAGGCACGTGGGGAGCGTACAAAACTGTCCACAACCGGACCAAATTCATTATCATCATGCCTTTTGTTTCCTTAAAGTTTTCAACCATACTTGTATATATTTATTTAAGTTTCAACTCTTTTTTTTTTTTTTTTTTGATAACGAGGGTGTACGAGATGTTCTGTGTATACGTATCCGAGGTCTTGTGTCTTGCCTCTGCTTAGTAAGATGTTAGTAGGGTGGAGCTGTGAGGAAGTCGCTGGATGGGTGGCCTCAGAGGCTGAGCAGGGACCTCTGCGGCCTGGACGAGTTTCGGCTCTTCACTCGAGAACTTCGTTTTTACGGAGCTCTCTATTTCCATTAAACATATAGTGTAATTTACATGATATAGAGATTAAATTAAAATAATATTCAGGAGAAAATTGCTTTTGAATGTAAATTTATTTTTTTGATATTTATGAGCATCTGAGCCAGCTTAAATTTGAAGTCAGTGTTCGAGTAATTTTTCGGTGGCTTTAAGGGTACTTAGAGGAAAAATTGTTTTTAAATGTGAATGATTTTTGTTTGTAATTGCGAGGTGTTTAAGGCAACCTGCAATCCATAATTTAATAATCGGATAAATCATTTAATGGTGTTAAAGGGCGGCGCATCTCGACTATGGGCCTAACTGTCAGTAAAACCCAAGTCGCATTAGAGTTCAATTCATGACTATGGGTGGAAAATTTGTATTTGGACGATTTTTATTAAAGAACTCATTAAAAATCAAATTTGAAAATTCTAACCATTCATCACATTATTTTAATAAAAATTCCCTTATTATTTTATTATAAAAATAATCATTTATTTTTATTGACGTATGTAAATATATAAAACGGCAGAAGGGTATTTTTTTTTTTTAAAATCTAAAATGTGTTATTTTTCAAGGTTTATAAAATTTTGGGTTATTTCCTTACGCATAACTTAACGGTTAACTCAAGAATTCCCTCTTACCAAAAAGAATAGTGTTTTATTTAAGACAAGAATGCTTTGAAATTTGTTTTTTTCCTTTATTGGAGTCTTCTTGTTGATTTTGTCTTCTAGAGTCAAGAATTCCTTCTTAGAATGGAAGGGTATTTTTTTTTGCCAAAGAGAAGCGAAGAGTTTGGGAATACAGGCCATTTGTATAATTTTTGTACATTTTGAAAGGTAAAAAATGGTATTATTTTTACGGATAAGATTTTGTCTATATAAAGATTAAAGTCTTTTTTAGGATTTTTTTTTTTTGTAAAAGACTAAGGTGTCATTAGTAAACAGACCTATGATCTTTGTTCATTTCATTAATTAGATAAGAGCTTAGTTTTTTGAGACGCTTTATTTTTTGATTTCTTTTATAAGGAGGTAAGATTCTACTCTTTTTTTTTTCTTATGGTTTGGAGTCGCTGTTCTGAATAATAAAATACTCCCGGTAATTACGGATATATTAGTCTTTGGATTTCTGGATATCTCCCGATCTTGGATTCTGGATATATCGAAAATATAGGTGGATATTTTGACAAAAATATCGATTAAGCGAAAATTAATAAAAATAATTTGAATTCGTATAATCTTTCATTTGAATTATAAAATATATAAATAATGAATATCTGACTTATTGAAAGCAAATATTCATTATAATTTATCGAAATTCACATTCTATTAGTAATTTAAAACAAAAATGAGCAATAGAATGGTTGATTCGTTATTTGATGAAGGAATCACTATCTTAATAGAAGATAATATTATAATAAGATCTTGAAATATTAAGATAAATCATGAAAAGCTTCAGAGTTAAATGGAGTTTGGATGTATGGATGAGTTTGTAAAGAGATTGTATGATTTTATGGGTATTTATAGAATTTTTTGGAGTGAAATGGTAATTCTGGATATTCACAGATATTTTTCATAGATATTTTGAATATTGAGTATGACACGAGTCTTTCACGCGGTCGCGATTTTGTGGAAAATCGGTTTCAGGTATTCTGACGAAAAATCGGCGATTTCTGCCAGAATTACCACGATTTTTAACCACGATCGATTTTCATACATTTTTTTTTTTTTTACCGGTGTCGGCGAAAAGCAGATTTTTGATGTCTGTCCGGCCCGAAAAGCGATTTTTGTTCCTCACCTCTTGATGCCTTTTTTAATGCGTTTACTTGTTATAAAAAACTTAATGGTTTAAGGTGAGCATTAGGACGGGAAGGATCAGGGCTCCAGTTCGAATGAGGATAAAATTACGTATTTATCAAAAAAATGTTGTGTTATTTGAAGTTTTTTTAGAAAGGTTATTTAAGGATATTCAACCAAATATTTCTATGTTTTTTAATAATTATTATTGTATGTAAGGTGATTTGGAAATAACGGAGAGAGAATAGGAAGGAAGTAGTGGGGGCAAACCCTAAAATGGGTTCAGAGTGACACACTCAAAAGGCGTGGGGTAGGCGTACGGAAATGTCAAAATCACAACTCGGCTTGGTGTATAATATCGCCACCTTCCTCCGTTCTTTCCCTTTGTAAAGCTCTCTCTATCTCTTTCTCTCCCTTGCACCCAAATTTACGCAAAAACAATAACCCATAATTTCCCATTTATTCCCGCCTTTAATTCCAAATCTCTCATCGCCTCCAACAGCCCCAACCCCCAAGTTTCACCGCCATCTCCTGATTCTCGCCGCCGATCAACTATAGGGTTCCGATACACTGCAATTAGGGTTTACTTGATTTCCGCATTAAAAAAGGATATTTTTTAGGTTTTTTCTTTTCTTTTGTTTTTTTCTTTTTGGAAGTTTGAATTTTGAAACTCAGTCTTGGATTCGTCGTGGGAAATAAGGTGTCAAATCGGGCGAGTCATCGAGGTGAGTATCTGGATATATTTATGTGCATTGATGGCGTTTGAGGGTTCTATACGACTTTGTCTTTTTTTGTAGTATTATTCTGAATTAAATATTCCATGGTTTATTTTATTTATTAATTATTATTATTATTATTTTTTATGTGAGATGCGGTCAAAGTGTTGTTGGTGAAGCATTTGAAATTGGGGTTGGGGGAAGCAGCATTGATTGGTATAAAGTGGAGTTCGAGAGATGTTGGTGTTGAATCGAAGCGGCATCGATTTCGTCAGGTGTTTCTTTCATTTGGCTGAATGGCATCCGGTCGAATAGCGAATCGAATTGGGCCTTGAAGCCCCCTTACTTATTTTCTTTATCAGGTTTGCATGATCGGCACGACCTCAATTGCATTTGTATATATAAATACTAGCCTGAATGAATCCGTATTTGCAACCAAAAAAAAAAAAAAAATCCATAGCGCAGATTGCATCAAAGAGGTGTATGGCTTTAGTAGAATTTACAAATTTTAAACATGAAATCAGTATGTGTAGAAATCCCCTCCAATTTTACATGATTGATCCTATAGAAGCTACTTATTGGAGCTTTATGTTGGGGAATTTCAATTTTGAAGGGTTTATTTTTTTTTTCACCTTTGAAAGGTTTACAGTTTTATAGGGTTTTGGGATTTTATTCTATTAATTGGAGGTTTATGCCCTTGTACAGGTTTTTAGAGTCCAATTTGTATTTTTTGCTGTGAATTGAAATTATTGCCGAAGCCCCCAGGATTCTCATGTTCAGTAAGGACTATTCTATTGCTAGAGTGACAGAAATGGGCTGCTGTGGTTGCTTTGGATTTGTTAGAAAACCCAGAAGGTTATCAAGGCCTGGCTCTGGCTCTGGCTCAGCCAATTGCCTTTACCAGGAGTTTTTGTTGGAAGATGAAATAGAAGAAGATGATGATCGATCCTACAATGGCGAGGTTTCTGATCCTGCACATGGGGATGATGGTGAGTTGCAAAGCCGTGCCAAAAGTTCTGAAGAAATTCTTATGTTGAGAACTCAAAATGGAATGATTTGCCGTGAATTTCCCGTCAAGGAAACACACAAACTCATTCGCTCAGAGGTAAACCGAGGAAAATACAAGAACAAGTTTTGGGTTTTTTTTTCATGGTAAATTGCTTTATGACAGTTTAACTTTGGGAGTATCCTGCTAGAACACAAACCTAAAGTATCTTAATCCCATATGGTCTTAAATTTCATGTGTTAGAATTAGATATTGTACAAAAGTGAGGCATCCTTGCTTGAGCATCTCTCAATGGTTCTCATTTTTCTTGTTAGTAAGGAGACAAAATATCTCAAATAATGCAGCCAAACTGAATTTTAAGGATGTTCTATAACTTAATGAAATTCTTAATTCATGCCTTGTGCATGTTTTAGGAGAACAATTGTTTATTAAACATTTTCTCTATATTAATAAACAAATTTTGATTTCTAATGCTGTCAGGATGAAAATGGGAATAAGATGATCAATGAGTATGTTCGTGAGTGCAAGATTGGTTCTGGAAGCTATGGCAAAGTGGTAAGCCCGGATCTAAGAACATTTTACCTTTGTTGCTCCCGAGAAATAGCCTTTCCTTCCAACTTCCTGCATGGTGCACTTGCAACAGGTTCTATATCGAACTCTCAAGGCCGGGAATCATTATGCTGGCCAGGGTACTGTGTTTTACCCCTTGATTTAGTGGAATGTGTATTATTTGGAATACTCTCGTTACTGGTGCTTTTTTTTTTTCTTTTGACCTTTTGTATTTAGGAATTTGTTACTTAAAAACAAAGGATATTATTTTCTGCTGGCAGGTTAAACTTTCAGTTGTTTTGTCTTGTTCATAAGCGTTTTCTTATTTTTAAGGTACTTAGAGTATTTTGTGCAGTAAAAGGATAAAATTCCAGCCATTTTATTGTTAACTGATTTTACCTCATCATGGGGTGATAAACTGGGTTTATAACACGCAAGTGGCTCATGCAGTGGCAGTGTGGTTTTATTTGATCATTCTGGGAAATGTTAAAATTTAAAAAAAAATGTAAAAGTGACAGGTCTGATTCTGAAAAACATGGGAGGCAGAAGTTTTCTTGATAAAGTTTGGGCTGAGTGTTTTTCCTCTACTTTCTTGGAGGGTTATTTGGGTATGGTTGATTTAAGCAGGAAACTGGGAAACACTTTCAGATTACATGGTTTTTAATAAAAGTACCTGATAATAGGGAGATGCTGAAAAATTATATAGGCATTTTATAAGATAATTTTTAATCTGTTTATTATACACAGGTTTAATTTTTTGAATTACAGGCCACTTCTTGATCTCATTTTAAAGCTGCGGGTGGCCCCTTCAGAAACAGCCATGACTGATGTTCTTAGGGAGGTATTCACTTGTTGCAGCATTATTACTGTTATTTTTTTTCTTATTGCAATATTACATTGAATTGCTCTAGGCACTTTCAATTTTTAAGTTGGATGTTTATAAGTGATGTTAGAAAATGACTGATCTAAAGGAATTTCACTTCTGGTGCATTTTTTTGGTAATAAACATCATCTGATGTCGCTTCACAAAAAGATTCATCCTGATGTTTATTTTTTTATTTATTCTTTAATTTTCTCTCTGTACTGAGTTTCTAAGGGCTTTTTTGGGATTTTTAAAACAACTTTGAACAAAAAAAGTATTTTTGAAAACAGTTTTTTTTTTTAAATTTTATGTTCTAATAAAATTTTCAATTATATATTTATAACAAAAATTGTATTTGAAAACTTGATTGTAAGAGGTAGTTTTTCTGGCTTATTTTCCATGATGGTACTGTGCACTTATATATAGCACAAAAGTTACTTTCTGTTTAATTATTTCTAAAGAATACTCTATGGTAAAAAGTGAAAACATCTCAAATTATTTTAAAGATTGATCTACTTTCATAAAAAATCTCAAAAATAATTTTCGGCCAAAAAAATTGTCTATCATGTTTTTTTAGTCAGGAAACTCTTTCTACTCTAATAAAAGTTCTAGGGCTTTCATTCCCACCTTTTTTTATTGACCTGTTTTAAGGTATAGTTTTCTCTACACTTACGCTTGTAATGCAATGTGAATCACCAAATCTGATGACATATTTTGCTCCACTAAGAGAAATGTTTGCCCAGCACTTACAAGAGCTACAGGCATTAGTGAGAGGCCACTGCTTCATTTTATTTGATGAATGGCACTTTTAATAACATCACCTACTAGTTCTTTGGTTAAGGTTAATGTATTTACCTACAAGGTTTAATGTATTCATATCCTTTGCGTTCTAGGTTTTGATCATGAAAATGTTGAACCATCCAAATATAGTCAATCTCGTTGAGGTGATCGATGACCCAAGCACAGATCACTTCTATATGGGTATTTATTGCTACTTTATTTCCTTTTTGTATGTATTTTTTTCCCATCAAAATCTGTGATTTAAGTATGGAACACTTTCTTACATGAGAATTTATTTCTTTAAAAATTAGCAGGTTATAATTAGCTGTTTGACTGCAAATTCATTTTTTTTGTTCTTCAGTTCTTGAATATGTGGAAGGCAAATGGGTTTGTGAGGGTTCTGGTCCCCCAGGTGGCTTAGGAGAAAATACTGCAAGAAAGTACTTGAGAGATATAGTCTCAGGGCTGATTTACCTCCATGCTCATGTATGATTTTGAAGTTGGCACCCCTTTTTAATTGTTCCTATGACTGATGACCTGCATTTCTCCACTCCCTATGTTCTTTCATGAGCCTAGATTCATCTGCCTCAATTTTTAATGTGTAGGCATCTTAAAATAGGTTATTTTTTCATTAGGTATATTTGAACCATATAACTTCTGTATATGCATCTCATTTATGCAAAAGTACACTAGTCTATGGATAATACAATGAAAAGATCTGGAATGTTATATATAAGATTTTTAAAGATATATTAAATGGAAATTCTTGAAACGCTTGTCAGGAGTTTGAGTTTGGAGTAATCATCATTGAATAATTTTAATTGGATGGTTTTGAAGTGTTCTTGGATTTAAAAATTTATAGGATCCCCTTATAACCAATAATTTTTAACCATGAAGTAGTCGTTTTGAGCCAACTATCTAATTGATGAATAGTTTGTCTCTAGTGATAGTGATTTTTACATCTTTTTTTTTTTAAATTAATAATTTCTTACCTTAGAAATCTGCAATTAAAGTGAATCAAACAAGAATTTGTTAATATGCAACATTTTGCTGATTCCTGTTTCTTGGGTGGTAGGCTGTCTGGCCTTCCATGTGCTAGTTCATCCAAACTATGTTTTGGCTATTTGAATCGTAAGTGGATTTTAGATTGTGACTGGTCTTTATCTGATTGCATTTTGTAAACCCTTTTGGATTTTGGCATATAAACAAGGTTTTTCATTTTGTTATGCCATTGGTCTAAATAATTATAGCTGACATAGAACTGTCAAGCATGCAAGTTTTTGTTTCTTGCAATGAAGTTGTCCACTGCTTGCTTATAGATGGCACCATGGTGGCTTAACATATATTCTCAAGTGCCATAGTTGGTTGCACATCTATCTGCGTTTTTTGGTGCAATTGGTGAACAGTATTACCTTATTTCTTTCAAAAAGATTGAAATCTTGCAAGCTAGCTGATACTTCTGCTACTACATGTGTGCTGGCATGAGGATAAAAAATCACAAGACTAGAACCCCCAAAGGGATATGTGCATATCATATCATACCAGCGTGCCTTGACTAATCCCATGGGGCCTTAAAGTTAACTGCCGATTAAACCTCCAATGACCATGAGGGGACTCGAACTAGTAACCATTGGTAACCTCACCCCAATGCATTACACCAACTGAGCTACCCCTTAGGGTTCATATCATACCATCTCTTTATGAGCAGTTAACTGGAATTTCAGCTGTAGTCTTCCATTTTTTGTCTTGATTTCAGTTATCTTCCCTTTTTGTTACACTGGAATCAATACAATTTGGATCTTTATTGCTTTTCTTCTCTCTAAACAACAGAATGTAGTGCATGGGGACATTAAACCAGACAATCTTCTGGTTACTCGTACTGGCACGGTGAAGATAGCAGATTTTAGTGTCAGCCAGGTATTTGAGGTAATGGAACTTCTTTGAACACCATAATTTGGTTGAGAATAAGAACTCATGCCTATATTCTATGACATTTATTTTTCTAGTAATGCATGATTCACATGAAATATAAAACATATAAACTCATTCCTGCTTTCTTGTTAATTTTATATTGTGGTGGTAGCCTTTTCCTTTCATGTTTGTGTTCTTAATTTTTAAAATGTGAGATGTATCCATGTTTCCTATGCTTTTGTCTATCTTTTTGAAGTTTTCCTTGGCTCATGTTGCAAATTGATGTTCTTGTATCTAAGATTGGGCTGCCGTAAAGATTTACATCTGATGTATAAAAGGTCATTTCTTTAGAAGAATTGAAGCATTCATTTAAGCAAATACAAAAATAAGTTTGGGTGTTTTTGGTTATTATGATAATTGTGGTATCCTAAAAAATAAGTGAAGATGTGAGGGGGTGGATTGAAATATTTATCTGCAATTATAGATGCCCATGAAATATGAAAAACATGGACCTTATTAGCCAAAATGCTAACAAAAGACACTTTTACCTCAAGGGTCCATAATTCCTATCTTTCCATTTATGCCCCAAAAAGGAGCCCTGGGACCAGATAAAAAAGTTGATTCATCTTTCCACTAACCTTGTGTACCACTAAAAGAAGCACCTACCAAGCAATGGAGAATAGTGCTGGAGCAAGAGCAACTCTTCATGAGTTAATCAATGTCCTTTTAAGAGATGGGTAAGGAAGGAGTAGTGAATTGACACCTACTCTTTCCACAGTTAACATCTCTCACAAAAACAACTAGGCTAGGTTAAACTCATGTACTGAAACAAAGACAAAATCTTTGAAGGTAATTTGGGGTAGTTTTGCTGATCTGCAGTTTCTATATATTTTTTTCTCCCTCATAGAGAAATAAGGCAATGGGAGTTTTGATATATCCTTATATGGAAAACCAAAAGGATTGGGTTCAGTGGTCTTAAGTGAAAAAGGACTTGTTCAGAGACATGGGTGCACCATCCATCACCCACACTTGTAGCAGCATGTATGCTTTCCAGCCTCATTGTGCAGTAAAGATAGATTCATTTATGCTGTCTCCGTCCCCTCATTGTGAACCCTAAGGTTTGATTTGGTTTATAGAAAAGTATCAAGAAAAGGAAAAAATGTTAAAAAGGATATTTTTCTCATGTTTGGTTCTCAGATTAAAAATTCCAAAGAAAATAAAATATAACTAAAATTAATTGAAAACTTTTACGTTTTTAAATTATTTAATCTTTATTTTGATAAGTTGAAATAAATAAAATGAGTTTGAAGTATGCGTATTTTGAAAATCCAGGGGTCGTTTGGGTCCCTACGGGAGAATTTGTGGATGTTGGGTAACGACAAGCTCCATTGAGTCCGCACTCCCGGGACCCGGAGTTTGCGAAATCGGACGAGTCTCCTTTACATGCAGGGGAGTTACGCAATCTGATTTGGTAATTTCACTGCTTTGTCCCGATATTATACAATGACCGCTCAGGAGGTCACATCCTACACGAGTAAAAATGGCGCGTAAGGGCCCGTTTATCAAATATAAATACGATATATCAGAAGCCACGAAAGTTATTACATCACTCTTAATGTAAACAGTATATTAAAACTAACATGTTATAATATAATATCTGAAACATGAATCAAGGCCACAATCAGGCCGACTTCATAATGCGGCTGGGAAACATTCAAATACGCTGCGCATGTCTCACCGTACATGAAGAAGTCCACGGCGGGGTGAGCTAACGCCCGGTAGAGATAGAATACTGAGGAGTTTATTTAAAGTTAAAATGCGCGTAGATGGTCGAGCAGTAAGCACACACCAACCTAGGACATCTTGATCCCTGGCGCAGAATCCTCACTTTGTCATGAATAGGGCAGTGACTCATCATGCACCATGTATCAAGTCCTCGCCGACTCATCTCACACATGATAGAACCCCATGCGTGATAAAAACCTTTATTTTTCCAGATCATATTCAATGATCATTTTATAAAGTCATTTTCATTTCTTTCAAATCCAAGGCTTTTGGATGATCAGCTATAAAATCGCTTTATTTCGCCAAAGCAAGGCTTTGTTTTGCAAGCCTACCACACTTGGTTTATCCTCGATTGCCACTTGATATGTCAGTGTAGGTATTAACCTATGCATTTGTAGGCCGCAGTTTTGGGGTCTCACCTCGGGGCCGCACGTCGGCCAGAGCATTTTCTCGGGTCTTTCGCAGGCCCGAGGGGGTCATGTCCTAGCCGCCGGAGTTCAGGTTTTTCATGGGGGTGTCTATCTTTGCACTTAAATTGCCCGACACATGGGTGGTAATTTCATGCTATGTAAGTGAGACTCAGCGGACTTTATCCATTTGGTCTGCGCGTGACACGAGCCTGATGTGGTTGTCAACCATACAGCGTGGATCTTCATTGGACTTCGTCAGTACGGAATCCCTGACCATTCACTAAGGATGGTGAATGACAATAGCGTATGCACTCACACCCGTACCATGCGATGTCCTCGTGCACCCAGGTGCAATGCAATTGTGCCAATTGTATTAAGTCATGATGTATAGAAGACCTCTACATGGACACCCTATACGAGTATCTTGCAGGTGTACCATGGACACTCATCAGCCATCTTGTTGCGTCACGATAGCGAGTGTCAGCGCGGCAATCCTGACTAATATGTTAGAGCACATACGACATCCAAGCGTGACCTTACTCTTAACTAAGAAATGTCATTTCAATCAATCACACAAACACATGTTAATGTTTCATCAAAGTCACTACCTAGGCAAATGACATATTTTGTAGGCTAATTCATGGCATATCATGCACCTAAGATAGCCTGACACCTTAGCTAGCAATGGCCTGCTTCAACACCTGACTCCTCATCCACGCAGCAACCAATTAAACGCACTTGTTGTAACAATCAATTTTCAACAAGGATGTGAGCACCAATTATATTAGAAAAACATATGGTCAGATTCTAGACTCAAGAGCTTTTCAGCTAGGTTCGAACACAGCGGGCTCGGACGAAAGTTTATGGCCGTCAGTTTAGGGAATATATATGAACGGTAGCCGACGCCTGGAACCAGCAGGGGACCTACTGTTTAAGTCATTCGGACCAAATGTCAGGTTCAAATCTTATCAAGCTATATATAGATGGATTCTAGACTCAAAGGACTTTCAATAGAGTCTAAGAACACCCAAAACGGAGCTCGGACGAGAAAGTTATGGCCGTCCGAAGTTGGAGGCCTTGCACAAACAGTGCAGCTGGGCAGCTACGTGAAACCCACAAAATTGCATTCCCGGGGCTCATTTAAAGCTCCTGTACATGCTATTTTCTTGCAAACTCATCAGAACAACCCTTTCACCGGCAGCTAAACCGCCCAGTGGAGTCCGCAAATTCAGCCGCCGCTTGTAGCGCAAAACCCGTCCCAAAACTCAGCCCCTGAAAATCAACAACAAAAACAACTCAAATCCAACAAAATCGATTTTTTGTGTTCGAGACACAATCAGGCAGCCCTTAGGATGACAGAGACCAAACGATTGTTGAATGAAATAAGCAGTAGGAAGGTTCTCTACCTCTTGGAGGCGAGACAACTTTGGAGTCAGACCAGTGACCGCGGTCTTCCCAGAACCAGCTCGAATCTTCTACGAAAATTCTTGATTTCGGTGTCCACGCGTTGCCCTCGACGAGTACTCCGACTTTAAGTTTTGGGGATGGTCGGAATCCGTCGAGCCAATATTTAAAGTTAAATGCTGACGAAATTTCACGATGTGAATGCAAACTGACATAATTCGTCGAAGATTCGTGTTTGGAGAAAAGCTAATTGAAGCTCTACCTTCTCTGCAGATTTACCGACTATCGGCTCAGTTCAAGTCAGGACCCAAGACTTAAAGGTCGGATTGCTCGTGTCGAGGCGACAACGCAATCTCGGTGGGTCGTGGGGAGGGTTTCTACCCTTTCTCTGCTCTACTCAGCCCAACGTAGGAATTTTAAAATGGGGATAAAATGTCATCTTTCTGCCCTTTTAAGCTTAAGTTGGACGTGGGGCCACTTTGCGCCATGTGTCACGACTGGATTCGGGTCGTTTATCCGGCTTGATTTGTTTCGATGCCGAGTTCGATTTATTTTAAATTAAGCTTCTTCCAGGTCGTTTCCCAACTCTCGAGATTTTAAGAAAATCTGGATTAGCAGGATTCTTGAATGTCTAGCTTCAAAAATTCATAAAGAATTCTCACTCACGCAGGTGGTAGAAACCTGCAGGTTACTGGTTTCGTGAGACCAGTTTGACCAATCAGGTTTTGTCGTCAGAACAGGGAATTTTGAGAACTACGCAAATGATTCGTGATTATTATTTAATTTTTTTATCTTAGAGGTTTTAAATTTTCCGGGGTTTTACAGTATCAAATAAAAATAATTTGATGTTAAGTGTATTTTTTATTTTCCTTTACTTTTTTCTTCCCTTCTACTCTCTCTCTCTCTCTCTATATATATATTCTTTCCCTCAAATTTACTTGGAACCAAATAAAGCCTAAAGAACTTAAAGATTGAACAGTTCAGCTGGGAAGTGCTGTCATATGACGGCAAATGTGCTTACATGAGAGAATCTGAAAAAGGCTGCATCCAAAATTTATTTTTGTATCGTCAAACCAAAAACTTAATGCAGCTGGCATCCTCGTTGATAACCCACTTTTCTAGAAAATACTAAGTATTCTCTGGGTAAGCTTAAGATTTCTGATGTATCCAATTTCTTTGATCTTTCTTTCTTTTTTTTTTCCTGTACCTGGCCTCTTTAAACAGTTTTTTACAGGCATTCAAACAAACTTATTGATAGTAATTTGATGTTATGATTCTTAGTTAGACAGTCAGTTACACTTAGCCCCAAATCAAGATCAGGCTTTGCATGTTTGAAAGAATTGGAATTCTGGCAGCCAAACCCAAGGAAATTTTGTAACTTGTATTTCTTATATATTAATACGGAGTTTTAGATTCATTTATAAGTTGGGAGTTGATACTTGGTTCCTGTTCTAGTTTGTGATTATTGAGGATGTGACCTGTATTGGCATCAAGGTTAGATTGCATGTTTGAAACTGGAATAGAAGAGTGTTGTAATCCTATGAATATGTACTTGAGGCATTATGTTTCGTTGTGCTAAAAGCTTTTATTTGGTATTGGAATAGCTATTAGTTTCAAAGGTGTTGGATGCAATTCTTTTCTTGTGCAGGATTATAAGGACGAGCTCCGCCGTTCTCCTGGCACTCCTGTTTTCACTGCACCTGAATGCTGTTTAGGTCGTGGATCCCTTCTACTAGAGAATCTCTTTAGAATAATCAAGATCATGCAGGTCGACCATCAGAAATATTTACTGAGCATGTGATTTTTCCTTTTTATTGACAGGTCTTACATATCATGGCAAAGCGGCAGACACGTGGGCAGTTGGAGTAACCTTGTACTGTATGGTTCTTGGACAATACCCATTTCTTGGAGAATCCCTGCAGGATACATATGATAAGGTGTGTTCCCCACAGAAATAGCCATTTTTTCCTGGCACAACATTGCTTCCGTCTTCCTTCATTTTTTATTTGTTTATTTATCACTGCTGCTGATCCTAATGCTCTCCCTTTCGTTTTCCTCCTATTCTTTTTCTCTAGTCTTGATTTTGTAAGTGCGTTCTCTGCTTTAACAAGTATCCCGTTTTTACCTTCTCCAGATTGTCAACAACCTATTGTCTCTCCCGGAAGACATTAATCCCCAGTTAAGGAACCTACTAGAGGGGCTTCTCTGCAAAGGTCCGTCAGTGAACCCCTTCATAATTAACTCTTGTTTTTTGTCTCTTTTTTTTTTCCTGTTGCCCCAAAGCCTGAGAGTTTTCTGTTTTTCCTCCATCGTGTTCTGCAGACCCAAATGAAAGGATAACGTTGGATGCTGTTGCAAGGCATGTCTGGGTTATTGGAGAAGAAGGACCAATTCCTCAGTATTTGTGTTGGTGCAGGCGTAATTTACTTCTAAGGGAAGCAACTGTTGGAAATGGGATCAGTACTCTCACATGAACAACCACGCTGACAAACCTGTTTTAACCAGTTTGGATTTGTTTTGTACAGTAGAAAATATAGAAAAATCTCCAATCAACAGAGAGGGGAGGACCTGTCAAATCAGAGAGAGAGTGGGGGGGAACAGTGTCGTTTGAGGAAATTAGTTTTACAGTACGGAAGGGGAGGGGATTTTCATTTGGGAGAATTGGTTGGATGGTTTTTGATTTGTGAAAGAGTTGGACCTATAGGGTATTTGTTTGCTGTTATAATTTGATTGACCAGCAGTTTGTGTAGCCCAAACCCCCCAACCAATTTAGACCTGGCTTCGTTGAATTGAATATTGAATTTAAGATATGCTTATATTTCAGTGAGTCACTTCAAACTAAGCTCTACGGGAGACTGGCAGCTGCTACTTGCCAGTCAGTAGTTGGCCCCGCAAATGCAATGGTTATTAGGGCAAATGTTTTGAAAATTTGATCGATTACTTTTTCAGTTTGGTTCTAATTCGGTCAAGGTTCAACATGTTCAATGTCCTCCTAAACCATCAATCGGTAACATGTCCAAACATTTTCGGTCGGATGTGAAAAAAAAATGGAATAATCTGAAACCATTGAAAAAATTGGGAATTGTGACTGACTGGATGTTTGTTTTAAAGATTTTGGGTTCGTAAGGCATCTCTTTGTATTGTTTTTTTGGGTGGGGGTGGGGGTGGGGGCGCCGGGGAAGGAGGAGGAGGAGATGGATTATGGATGAGTAGGGTGGAAGAGCAGGGAACTAACTGGTAGAAAACTAAATCTGGAAAAAAGAAGAAACTAAATCCGTAAAAAAGAAGGTTTCACGTCCTCAGCGATAACGTAATCTTTATAAAAAATAAACGATGTTTTAAGGATTGATGACTGATCGATTGAATTAGAATCGCGGTTGAATCGATGACGTAATAAATATATTATTTATATTTTAATTAAAATTTAAAATATATAATTAATAATATTTAAGATATTATTTATTACTTTTTATATAAATAAAATATTTTAAAATTTATTTAAAAATATATATAATGTCTATATATGAACGTAAAATGGAAAAAACATTTTATATAAATATACGACTTAATTAGTAGTAATATAATTTTGTTAATATACAAAATAATCGCGATGATAGCTTGTGATGGTAAAGTGGTTCTTTTATGACTTCACAGCTAATATTTGAATCGGCTGAGCTTGTATTATTTAATTGAATTTTTAAATTCTGAGCGCTAGCAGCTACGAACTTTAATTTTAAGCGAAAATGGCGTAGTTTTCGATGTAAAAGCATCGAAAGCTGACGTCGTTTAACAAAAAAAAAAAAATTGTGGGAGGCGAAGCGGCTTTGTTCGGCGAGGCCGTCAGTTATCGATTAACGGATCGGCCAGGTCGATTCGGTCGGTTTAATGCAAAAGGTTTTTTGAGTTGAGCCAGAATCGATTTAATGACCAATCAACGATTCGTCGATCGGACTGAATCCAATCCCGATCAGATTTTAAGCGTTGAAAATAGTGAAAGCAAGGTGATTTTCCTCATGTGCGAAGGCATCATTGCCTTGGTTCCTGATTTGGATGGCAAATGGGAAATGGGAAATGTGGTGGAAATGAAATTTTACCCTTAAAAAACAATTCCTCTTGTCTAGCTCCTGTTTCATCTTTTTACTCCCAATTCCAAAACATTTTCATTGGGAATCAATCAGCTTCCTCATACTTATAGCCAAGTTAATTTCAAACATTCCTTTTTTTCACTACTTTTTTTTTGGGATGTCAATAACCATACTATTGTTCCATGCAATGATTCTCCTTCCACCCATCCAGCCTTACCTTCGGTTCCTTCCTGTTTTTATAAAGAAGTTCGGTTAAATTTCCAATTTTTACCATAAAAAAGAGGTCGAATACTTATTATTATGAATATAATGAAAATTACATCCATTCTTATTACGATTCTGATTCCTTATTGTATATACGTTATTCTCAAATAGTAGCTTAATTATTAGTTTGACATTGGGTTTACCCTCTAAAGTCACCCGTTCGAGTCTTGGGTTTACTCTCTAAGTTATAAGTTCAAAAGTCTCCTTACATTAAGAATTTACTCAGTTATTAATTTTAGGGTTTAGTGGTATAAGTCATGTGCTTGTTAATTGTTAATTAGTCCGGACATTCATGATTATCAAAATATAGATTATTCTCAAAAGTAATAATCTTTTACTCGATATACTATAAATACAAAAAAATGTTAAAAAGAAATTTCAAGATTTAAATTAAAAATCAAATTTGCCCTTAAATTACTTCAAACCAAATTGGCTTGCAGAAGCAATAGTGGATTAATATATTAATAAAAATGAAGAATAGGGTACTTACAAGTTACAAAGTCATTACAACAAAATAATCTGAAAAATAAAAATGATCAATGATCAATTTCTTTTATGACAACAAAGGAGAAACAAAAAGGAGAAACAAGTAGAAGCCTTGTTTGTTTTTTTGATTTAAAGCTGAATAGTTTTCTGCATTTAGCTGTTTGTTTTTTAAAATTTTTATGATTTATTGTTGAAATTTTTTTAAAAAATTTTAAATAGAAAAAATGAAAATATTTAACTTTTTCCATTAGAAAAAGTTATATTCCACAAAAATAAGAAAAACTTTATTATTGTCCAACAAGGAGAAGAGTTTACTTGCTTGGCTATTCGCAAAGGGATACTTGATAGGAGGGGTGGTGGTTTAGGGCTAGGTGATCTTATCCCACGACGAGTCGTTTATTTTATTCAATTCTCAAACTTGCCCCATTTAAAAAATTAAATGGGACGGGGATGAGAAAATTCTCAAACCCACCCTGTTTATATTTGATTTTTGTTTTTATTTTTTATTTTTTAAAATTTGTTTTTTTATGTTTATTATATTAAAATTAATATATTTCATAAAAAATAAAAATATTATGATTTTTTATATATTATTTATTAAAAACATTCTAATTATTATTATTATTATTTATATTAAAGTATAAAATAAAATAATAAAAAATATTTTTAAAATATAATTGGGACGGGGCGGAGCGGGAATAAAAATGCGGCACCATGCAGTTTTTGAGAAAATAAACTGAAACACATTAAAAACACGATTCTGATTAAGCTAAACTCATCCCATTAAAGGAGGGAGGGGCAGGAACGAAATAATCTGCTCCGTTGTCATTCTGCCCTATACGATGTTAAAAATGACGACATCTTGTGTTTAAGAATACTTATTCGATATTAAGCTCAAAAAAAGTTATATTCAACATTAAGTAAAAAAAACAAACGCCATCCAAGTCTTTCGAGATTGTGGTGGAAGAAGCTGGTTCGAAACTGAAAGGTCGTATCTTGGAAAGAGGGAAAGGTCTTTTCTCGTGGATTAGGTTTGGTGATGTAAGTCTACAACGTTTGTTGGCAAGGGTGAAGGCTTGTGGAAAGGAAGGAAGGCTGGTCTTCGTCTTGGGTGGAAGAGGGTAGACAATATAGTTTGGAGCGTGATAGGATCCCACATCGGTTCCACACAAGAGTGTGGAGTGGTACTTAAGCTTGATGGGTTCTCCCACCTAATAGGTTAGTCTTTTGGGTTGGGCTCGCGTAAGAGCGCGAAAATTGATTTTTGGAAAAAGAGTCTGAAATAGTAGTTCGTGCCAAAAATCAGGAATTTTCTAGATCTCGGATGTGAAGCGGTTCCTTGGATTTGAATCTTCTCGCAAAATCTAGCTACCACGTTAAATTTCGTTTGGCCGAGAAGGTCGAGATTTGCCGCGTTCGAGGGCGCAAGTGTCAGTTGCCGTGGAACAACATGTGATGTGACAAAAGTCGCTTATAAGATATCTTCATGCTTAATGCATGTTTAAATGAGTAGAGAAGATGAAAATGGATGGCTAGAGATAGTCTTGATGTAAAAAAATCCGAAACTTGAGGATGGATGGTATTAAATGGATTTAATGAGGAAAAACGAAAAAATCTGATAACAGTGTCATCTTGCTTAAATTTGAAAGAATAAAAGCGTCTGATCTTTGGAATGGAGATGCAGTGGCTGGAAGTGTGTGATTTTAAGAAGAGAGAGAGTGCATATCTCTAGGATTCGACGTCGGATAGATTGGTTTTTCGGCGAACAGAAGAAAGTTGCGTGGCGGGAGCTACGTGGGCACCGATTTGGTGGAGTTTCGACAACTCTAAGAGGTAGGGATCTTTTCTACTTGTGTTAATCCTTTATTTAAGAGCAATATAAATGGTTAGTAACGTTACGAGGCTTTGTTTTAAGTAAACTAGGTCTCCAAGCTTTGAGCAGTGAAAATTCCTATTTTGTGTGGTCGTGAACGATGGCTGAGGTTTCTTGTTCACATGAATAGTGATACAAAATATTTTGTGTCTTTTATGGTGTTAAGTGATTGAAATAGATTGCTTGTGTTTGTTAATTAGCCCGCCTTAATTTAATTTTTGGTGTAGTGGTTGAGAATTTACATAACATGCTTTATGTGATTTAATGATGTTAATATATATGCATGTGAATATATTAACATGAATGTTGGAATTGGTATGTGCATTAATATGCATTAGAGCGCTACAGAATATTAGGAGTGAGTGCATGACATGAAATTAAAATTTAAATGAAAATGTTTGTGAAAAGAATTTCGACGGAAGATTTTCCAGAGAATTGTGTTGGGAGACGGTCCAACAGATCACTTCGGATGAGGACCATGGTATTTGGGGAAGTTCTCAACGGTCGGCTCGGAGGATCAGTCCAATATTTTTACGAAATTCGGTGAGTGAGTTTTCGAACAAAAGCTTTTGTTTTTTTTGGCTTGGATGTTTACTCGCATTCGGCTTGGGCATATGTGAGGTCGGTGAGGACTCGAGACATGAGATTAAGTATATAGACATTCGAGTAGGTTCATGAAGTACTTGAATGTGATTGTTGTCATGCATGTGTGCATAGGTGGGAAGTACTTAGGAGTAGGAGAGATTATCTCTCTTTGGGCTTTGCTCACCATGTCGATGGATCTCATTTAAAGTACGGGGAGCGATAGGGAGAGGCGGCACTCACTAGGGCGTGTGTGTTAAGCCGACTTGTGACATGACATTTGACTACGTATAACATGTATTAAGTTTTATAATTTTAATATATGTTGAAGTAAAATGTAAAAACTCTTGAACCATGTAATAGATTGGTTGGGATATATTTTGTGAGTATTGATCGCAGGAGGCCGTGACCATTATTTTACTGCGCATGGACCACTGTGGCCATATTGAGGCCCATTTTGGAACGAGTTTTGTATTTGGGTAGAGCTCCAGTACAAAGGGAGACTCTACGGAGTTTTCGTGAGTGGTGTCGGGTTGCGGAGCATTCACGGTATTCGTGGAGTTGGTTGTCACGGACACGCGGTTTTGGGGCGTCACAGCATGGTATCAGAGTTAAGGTAAACGATTACCTTGGGAGTTCGGTGGGTGTAGAGCTTAAGTAAATGAAAACCTAGGGAATGGGCTTAGGCCATGGACATGAGGTGTAAGAACATTACAGCTTGGTAAAGCTCGATGTTAGGGTTTAGGTATGAGATTACCTAGGAAGTCATGGGACATGATTAGAACACTACATGCATTGTGTTTTATATGATTGTGTGATTGGGTGTATAACATGTTGATTGTTATGTGTTGTCTGATTGAAATTGTATACTTGGTGAATAGCATAGGACAAATGTGAACACTAGGGTCGAGAAATTAAAACCTTAGGTGTTCGAAAAGTTTTGGACAAAATGGTCGAATTAAATAAGAAAAAAAAATTTGTGTTGAGGAATTTTTTTCTAAGGGACTACAGTGTGTAAAGCTGGAAAAAAATGGATAAAATAAATTTTATAAATTTATTTGGTGTCTTTGGAAAATGAGAGAGAAAAAAAATGTATATGTTTTGGGTGTTTTTCGATAGCATGATTGAAAAAAAGTGTGAAAAAAAAGAAAAGAAAAGAAAAGAAAGCGAAGCGAGAATTGGTTGGGCTCTTGTGTGTCCATGATACAATGGAAATTGTATTCTGACATAGTGTGATGCAGGTGTCTGCAGTTTGGTTGGGGGACTGGGTCACGATACAATGGAAATTGTATCGTAACATAGCAGCAGGGGCGTGCAATTTGGCTGGGAGCGTGTCACGATACACTTGGTTGTATCGTGATAGGCGAGAGAGCGGAATAGGCCCGGATGAGTCACGATAATCAATTGTATGTGGCGGGAAGGAAAAACCGGCCGGCTGGGCGTGTCGCGCGTCTGACGCGGCAATGCTGCACGATGCGGCGCGGTGTGCGACCGCAGTGCCGCAGTGGCGTTAACTGCGCCGCCGCGGCGATCACGACCGCCTAGGAGCTTGCGACCGCGGCCAGAGAGAGAGAGCGGCGTGGCCACGGCGCCGCGCGGCGACCTGCGCGCGACGGCCGAGGGCGACCGCGACCGCCTTGCGCTAGTGCGCGCCATGACACGACCCGTGCGGCACGGGACGATGCGCCATTAGTGGGCGTGCGACACAGGTTGGGGTGTGCACTTAGTGCACTAAGCAGATTTAGTTTCGGTCTGCTTGTTTAGAGTCAGCTGTTGAGACTTATTTGTTCGTGAGCCATTGATACTTAAAATTTTTTTCAAAATAAAAAAAAACAATAAAAAAAATAAAAAAAATAAAATGAGATAAAATCTTTTAAAATGAAATTTTTGTTGTTAAAAATGATTTAATGTGGAATGATTGTCTTGCATTACTTATGAATGCATGGACATTGTGCATAAAATATTATTTCTGTGTGTGAATAGTGTCTCGGGGTTGTGTTTATGCCTTAGAGATACTGTATTAGAATTTAACTTGCCATTTGACATGTGTAGATGGCTAGTCGAGCGGGACATAGAATTCGATCCACGGAGTGCGGTTGGAGCCTGTAGGCTTTTGACCCGGCGCGGGCCTTTGTGGGGCCATAGGGATTGTAGTGTACCGTATCGCCACAGGGCATGTGCAATAGTGAGCCAGGGCGGGTCAAACGACCTCTAGTGTTTAGAAGTACATCGTCCTCCAATGGTTAGAGGAGGAGTGGACTCTAGGGTAAGGACAACTATAACCACATAGGGGAAAGTAGGATGTTATGCGAGACATCTAGGATATGGGTCTTTGTCACACCCAGATGGGGTCGGGCCAGATTGGCGGGATCAAACCGAGTTCGGGACCTTGAGACCATATCTTTGGGACTCTTTACCACACGATTTTTTTAAATTAAACTTGTACTGTGGGTATGGCCCACATCTTACTCTTGAATCAATTATTATATCTCTGAATCAGAACTACCATCGAGATTGGTGTGCATCAAAATCTAGACACATAAATGGAGTCCCATTTACAAATATAAAACTATCACTTTTACATTTACAAGTCGAGAGCCACGAAACCTACATGTAGTGAACCCTTACAAGTGTGTTGGCCCAGCTGTATGCGGATGTTTGCTGACGTCTTCTCCTGTACCTACACGGATTAAAAACCCGTGCTAAGCTTTACGCTTAGTGGGAAACATATCTTATAACTTATACAGATACACATGCATATACACAATGATAATAAGTGTATAACAGATATCAGAAATTTCATGCATTCGTATCATGGACTTATACAAGTACTTAGCTCTGCGGGCTTATGTTTATTCGGGACTCAGTAGGAGTTATAGAGCTTATTGCTATACGGGACTTATACTTATAACGAGACTTATTTTCGGTCGGGACTCAAGTAGGAATTCTGAGAACACTTATACTAGGAGTTTACACTTCGGAGGTACCCGTAGGTATCCGCGAGAATTACGGGCGTGTACGGTATTCTGAACTTATTCTTATACGGAAGTACGCAAAGTACTGAAAACTTATACTAGTACTTAGTATCTTATACTTGTCTTACAGTATATCACGGTCTTACAGATTTATCACTGGTATTTAGACACATATTGGTTTTTCGAGATCTTATCACGTGCATTCTGGAACTTATACATGTATTTCAGATCTCATACATGTATTACAGAACTTATACTTGTCTTACAGAACTTATACTGATCTTACAGAGCATATACTTATCTTACGGATCTTATCCTTGTGCGAAGGTACCCGTAGGTACAATAAGTCGGAACTAATCATAATCGTATCACATACGGGGTCATATCGGGCGATATCTGAGATACATGCTCCCGTATGGACGTGGTAGGAAGCGGTCTGGTCGAAACGAGATCGTATCGCATTTTACGGATACGAGGTACCCTTAGGTACTCTTGGACTTATACTTATTTTTGCCGATCTGGAATTACGTAGGTACTACATAACTTGATTAGATATAAGAGTATCAGTAGATACTCTGAGAACTTAATAAGATCTGAGACAGAACTTAATCAAATGCGGGTACCGTGGAGTCTTCTGAGAACTTGTCGGATACGGGACGGGAACTTATTCGGAGATAGGATATCGGATCTGGGACCAGAAGCTTTGTCGAGATCACGGAACATCGGATCCTGAGAACATCGAGATACGGGGAGTACCACGCCAGGTACTACGGGACTTGTCGGTCTGAGGAATTTGCGCGTAGATGCTACGAGGACTGACCGGTCTGGGTACCCGTCGGTCTTCTGAAGGCTAAATTAGAGACGGGACTTATCGGATACATGTGAACTTATTGGATACATAACTTATCGGATACGAGGTGAGAACTTATTCGGATCTGGGACTTATCGGATCTGGGGCAGAACTTATTCGAATCTGAGGACTTATCGAGATACGGGAGTGCAGAAGTAAGGTCTTCACGGGACTTATTCGGATACGAGGAGTACGTAGGTCTTCTTTTGGGACTATTCGGTCTGAGGGTACCGTGGGTGCACTCTGAGAACTTCATCGAGAGACGGGATGCTTATCGGATCTGAGGATGAGAACTTATTCGGATCACGGGACTTATGGGATCGGGGACATAACTTATTCGGATATGGGACATCGGATGTACGGGTGCAGAGTAGGTGCTACAGGACTTGATCGAATCTGGGGAGTGCAGTGGGTGCTCACGGGACTTATTCGGATACAGGGAGTACCGTGAGTCTTCTGAGGAACTAAATCAGAAACGAAGACTTATCGGATACGGGACGAGAGCTTATTCGAATGGGACCTTCGGTCTGGCGAAGTACCGTAGGTACTAGGGACTTGTCGGATCACGGGGAGTGCCGGTAGGGTACTACGGGACTTGATACATTTATAGGACTTGTCGGATACGGGAGTAGTAGGTACTCTGAGGACTTGGTCGAGATACGGGGAGTACGCGTGGAGTGCTTCTGAGGACTGACCGAATCTGGGAGTACCGTGGTCTTCTGAGACTAAATCGGATCTGAGTGCAGTAGGTCTTACATGTATTCCGGATCACGGGAGTGCAGAAGTAGGTACTCACGAGGGTTAATCGAACGAGTACGTGGTATTCTGAACGGTCTGAAGATACGTTGGATCTTTACTCTTATTATCACATTGAGTTTTATCATATAAGCGTTTGACTTCCTAGACCGATGTCTGGAATGAGTAGGACACATCACGATAAATTGCAGAAGATCTTATATGATGCGGAGTCTTGTAACCTTGTCGGGACGAGAGTGTCGTGACACTTATTAAAATCTTCAGAGTGCTAATCGGGAGTCTTAGTAGCACTTATCGAAATCTTGAAATCACCTGTCGAAGTCTTCGTAGCACTTATCGAGAATCTTAGAAGTACTAATCGGGAGTGTTGTAGCACTTATCGGGGAGTAGTAGGGAAGTACTAATCGGGGAGTCTTGGTAGCACTTATCGAGAATCTGAAGTCTTAATCGGAGTCTTTGTGCGCTGTCGGGAATCTGCGAAATCTTGTCGAATCTTAGTGTAATGATCATGTTCTGAGGTCGGAGAGGTCTTTGTGTCATTTAATAAAATGGTCTTAAGCAGTTCTGATTATATGAGGTCGATAACTCTTATCTTATAATAGGGACATTCTTAGCTTAATTGTGTGTTCATGACGGTCGTATTCCATATCTTGTGAGTATGATGAGAGCATGTAATCACACCTTATTCATGTATTCTTATTCTTACATGAATACACTTTACCCGGGAGTGGAATCTGTAAGGGCCCCACCACGCTGCCGACGGGGTGGTCAAATCTGAGCTATCCCACAGCTCGCGGGGTTTCTTTCGCCTCGTGGGCTGAACACGGGACCATGAGCTTAGATACATTCGGTGGTTCCCACTTCTGCTGGGCTAGGCGCCTTTTTTTGTAAGGGCCCACCCTGGCCCACTCAGACGGGTGGTCCCACTCCTGAGCTATAGGGGCATGTCCGGTACCCTTTTCTTTCGCCTCGTGAGCCTGGGCACCAGACGAGGGACATATTGAAATGGGGGCTCTCACCAGCTAAAGGTAGATCCACCCCTGGCCCACTCAGACGGGTGGTCCCACTCCTGAGCTATCCCTGCAGCTCCGCGGGGGTTTCTTTCGCTCGGGTGAGTCCGAGCGCCGGGACCCGTGAGGCAGATGCCCGTGGGAGTAGTTCCAGCACCAGCGGTACAGTAGCCCGGGTTGGTAGTGAAGCCTGAGCCTGTTCAACTCCCACTTCATGTTCAAGTTATTGCCAGTGTCAAATTGTGGTGGACACCCTGCGTCGAAATGAGCCGGGGGGGTATGAACCTACTGAAAGGCGTGCTTTTTGTGGGGCCGCTGACCCACTTCAGGCCGGGTGGTCCATTTCATGACTATCCCCACACAGCTCCGCAGAGTTGCGCCAGGTGGGCTCGAGCTTTGGGACCATGAGGCTTAGATGCCCATTCGGTGTGGTTCCACTGCCAGGCGGGCTCTTGCCCTTGTTGGTGAGTGGGAGCCTCGAAATGTGTCTAGGCCGTGGTCCCCGGACAGCTGTGGGCCTTCCGCAGAGAAATGAGACCTCGTCGGAAGGCTTCCAGAGAGAGTGAACCTGCAATCAATCGGTCGGATCTCGTCAGGCTTCGAGTTATGGCATTTTCATGCCCGACTAGTCGATTCTGGAATTTTCTGCAGAAAGGACAGTTTGGAAATATTTATTTTCCAGTGCCTTGTCTCAATATTTGACACTGGATCTTTGTACTTCTTTAAAGCTAAGGTGCTAAGGGTTCTATTCCAACTGGAATCACCCAATTGGGAACAGGAACTCAAAATACGTCAGAAGCGACTCGAGACACTCTATGTTCAAACGGATGCGAGGTGGCTTGCACATGGCCCACTGAAGGTAAATTTTTTGGACCACTTAGAGCCAGAATTTGACGATGCCTATTTCTTTAAGGTTTGGTTTCCTTGAAGTCATTTTAATTGGCCACTTGAATCCTCGAATCGGATAAGAAATGAAAGTTATGGCCAAATCTGGCGGTCGAAATTGGGAAGGCGAGAGCAGGGTGTACCAGTCTGACCTAATGTGCGGTACACTTTGGTTCTGGAAGGGTGTCTGCGTACACATTCAGGGTGTCTGGAGTACACATGACCTAAACGTCCGAGAATGTGTATTTTCTCCCTTTTCCATATTTTTGATCCCCCGATTCAACTCACATACTTCATACACGCTTCAAGACCGTGATATGTCTCTTGTAAACTCTTTTCTACTCCATTCCTCTTTCAATACTTATCTTATTTCAAAGACCTATCATGAATTACTTCAAAACCCATTTTTAATATGGTTATGACCCTTACTGAAGCAAAACATGATGTTTAGTTAGGTTTTATTCTACACCTAACTCAGACTCTCAATTTAACATGAATCCATCTCGAGAGGATTTCATGATCTTCTTATCTTATTTAAGGTTTATCCACCTTACTTTCCATAATTTTGGAGTTAAGATGAAACCACAGGAAAACCATGAGTTTGAGCAAAATAATCATCATACAAACCGGAGATACATGTCAAATCTCATGGGTCGTAATCGAGTTGGTTTCATACGAAAATCAGTTCACTTTGTAGCTTGTGATCTCTCTTCCTCTTCTTCTCTTCTTCTTTTCCTCTTCACGTTTTTCTTCCTTCACAATGAGACCAATTTTGGTCTTTTAAATTGCACAAGGCCTTGTTTGGCCCTCCAACCATTTTTGGGTTAAGTTTACTTATTTGCTTTTAAGCCCATAACTCCATTCTATTTATAAATAAACTTCCCTTTATTTCATTTTGGCCTCAAATCTTCTTAACCCGTATTTTGGCCCCTTTTTGGACAAATTACAATTTTGTCCTTAAGGTTTTACATGGCTTTAAGGTCTCTCGTTCCATGTTTAAGCATTTAACTCACGAAAGCAGTCAAATTATGCTTACAATACCTAAACATGCCAGCGCTGGGGTATATTTTGAGGTGTTACAGTCTTTGTGCGAGAGGAAGGAAGATCAACCTTCTTCTAGTTTGGGAAAAGAAGCGAGGAGCTTACGTTTCGCGACGATATCGGGGCAGGCGAGGTTGTAGGACGAGAGCCGGGATGGGCCGTTGATTTAGTCGACGGGCGGGTGTGTTGCACACATAGACGGCTGGACACTTTCGACGGGATTGCCACGGGAGGCGAGAAATCGAGGTTATGGGACACCTCGTTTCCGATCGCCCGGTGAGACGAGCTGGGGTTGCGATCGGATGGGCGGATGGTGTCTTTACCATTGCTGGCGGCTGGACACATGAGGAGGATTACCAGACAGGGATCGGGGTTTTTGGGACGTGGGTCGATCGGCGATGGGACGGGGAAGACCACAGTTTGTTTCAGCCTAGTATGGAGTCGGGGGAACCGTGCTCCAGTTCTAGGGTGCCACGCGGCTTTAATTGCCGGCGGGCCGAATTAAATAGGCGAGCACGGCGCGGTCGAGGTGAGCACGGGGTTTCGGTAGAGTTCGGGTGTGGGGAAGATGACCGGTGTTCTGTGTCGCCAGGCTGGGCATATGAGGGCGGGTGTCCCAGGCGGAGGGTCTCGGAGTGCTGCGTGAGCATCGAGCCGGCCGGATATGTAGGGTACGTTCTACTCTTGCACTTGTTGACTAGAGCAACATTTGAATTGGATGCATCATATTCATTCATTAATGCATCTTGTGTGACAGAATTGGGCTTAAAGGTTGAGGCCTTTAGAGAAGCCAGGTGTGGATGTTCTTCCCTAGGATGTAGGGTGAGAGTTGACCTGATAGGTCGGGATTGTGAGTTAGAGATCTCTGAGATTCTGCTCATGGTGGACCCTCGAGATTGGGGTGTCACAGTATGACATCATTGCGTTCATGTGCATGGTAACATCGTGTCGAGTCGGGTGTGGGTGCATGGTATGGTCATTCACCACTCTTGGTGAGTGTGGGCTGGGTTTGTCCTTGGGATCGTCGATGAAGACTCATAGTTCATCCCGGAAATGAAGAGAAATTAATGTGTGTTGGGCAAGCGAAGGGGGTGGATTAATCCCCCTAAGGTCGAGAAGCGTTTAGTTAGGGTGAAGGAGACCGTGGTAGTATCCAGAAAGGTCTGTGTGGAGTGTAAGGGCAGGGAGATGTCACCCCAGAATTTACGTGTGGGGTGTAAGGGCCGGGAGATATCCCGAGTCTGTGTGGGTGTAAAGAGACTCATGGAGAAATCCAAAATTTACGTGGGTGTAAGGGCAGGGAGCTATCCCGAATTTATGTGTGGGTGTAAGAGACCCGGGGAGAGATCCCGAATTTCTGTGTGTGGGTGTAAGAGACTGGGAGGTATCCAGAAATTACGTGTGGGTGTAAAGACATGGAGAAATCGAGAGAATTTACGTGTGGGTGTAAGGGCTGGGGAGCTATCCTGAATTTACGTATTGGGTGTAAAAAGAGATCTGGGGAGCTATCCTAAATTTACGTTATTGGTGTAAGAGACTGGGGAGAGATCTAGAGATTTACGTGTGGGTGTAAGAGACCAGGGAGGTATCGCCCAATTTACGTGTGGGTGTAAGAGACCAGGGAGCCATCAGAATTTACGTATTGGGTGTAAGGGCTCGTGGAGAAATGTGAAATTTACGTATTGGGTGTAAGGGCAGGGAAGCTATTAGAATTTACGTGTGGATTGTAGAGACACGTAAGGTTATCAGAAATTTCTATGTGGGTGTAAGGGCGAGTGGAGATATCAGAAATTTACGTGTGGATATAAGAGGCTCGCGAGTGTAGGTCGAAGTTGTTGCTGAGGAGATGAAAACACAGTCGAGGATTATCACGTAGACTTAGAGTTGAGTGATAGGAGTCGGGAGTGACTCGAGATGAAAACACACGGTCATGGTTGTCACGTAGACTTAGAGTTGAGTGATAGGAGTCAGGAGTGACTCGAGATTTGGATACCCCATTGGAAATTGAATTGGGTGTTAGTGAGCCGGCAAGGGCTCGGTATATGGATGTCATTCATGACATGGATTAAGTTGACGGTCCATTGGATTGTCAGTGATTGTGACTTTGGGAAGGTCAGCGTTTGCACACCAAGCAGGGGTTGTGTAGGGTTACATGTTGTGTGGATTATATACAAGCGTTAGAAGGGCGTGTGAGCATGCGTCACGGATCATAAGGGTAGTTAGGAAGAGCATTTGCCACTTAGTGGAGATGCTTCTACGACAACCGATTATCGTGAAATATCTGAGATGGCACCATATGAAGGGATTATATGGGAGCGTGTAGTCACTTGGTGGAAATTGAATGAGGTGGGAGAGAGCTCCATCAGCGCTGGTCTGATGCGATTAGAGACACCTCAGGAAAGGTGAGGGGCGATCACGACGGCGTCTTCTCACGCGGTACCAGTGAGGCGGAAGAGTATGCGGTGTGCGACGTCGACCCTTAGGTTGAGGTTGGGTGATCCGCGTCTTTTGAAGGTCGTACCCTAAGAGGGTGGTCGAGTTCGACAGCGAGGAGATTATCGTGGTTTTATTGGGCCATAGGATGCAGAGAGGGTAGGCGTAGCGTCTTAGGTTGGCTCTGCTTTAGCGTGTCAGTGTCGCGGTATTCGCGTCTCCATGCTCTCGGGAGGAGCCTCACGCCCGGATCAGGCCGTGTAGTGGATTGGGGAGAGATTGAGGTTGGCAGGATGAGACGCCGGAGGGGCCAGAGTGTGCGGCTACGGATGGCGGGATCGGATTACGCAACGGCCCAGAGGCGTGGGGAATTTAGTGAGGGGGTGCTATGGGCGTCTTGGGTGGGTGGAGGTCGACGTGAGGCGCGAGGAACAAAATGCGGGCCACCTATCCCTTCTTGTTTAGAGATGAAGGTACGTGGTTTAGTCGTTTAATATTTAAATGACTAGTTTACATGCATGGTAGAGTGCACGTTGCATATGCATGTGTTTCGTTGTGATTGTCCAGAATTTTGGGATGAAATTCCTTTGGGAAGGAGAATGTAAGAGCAGAGAAAATTCAATTTTCGGAAATGGCAAAACCGTCATTTCGGTAAAAATCGAATTTTCTACAGATCTCGGATAATGAAGCAGTTTCACTTAGTTTGAATCGTCTCGCGAAATCTAGCACCACGTTGAATTTCGTCGAATTAAAGACGGTCAAAATTTGCACGTTTTCGAAATGTAGTGTTGGGTCTTGTAAAATGGCGTGTGATGTGACGAAGTCGCGCATAAGATCTCTTCATGTGACATGTTCACGTGAGTAGAGAGATAATGGAAATGGATGCATTTGAGATAGTGCCACAAATTAGTAAATCAGAACTTGAGGACATGGATGGTATTAAATGAAAGTTTAATGAGGAAAAGACAAAAAAATGCAATAGTGTCATCTTCTCAAATTTGAAAGAGACCAAAACGTGCAGTGCTGAAATGGAGATGCAGTGGCGGGAGATGTGTGATTTTTAGAGAGAGAGAGTACCTTCTCTCTAGGATTCCGGCCGATCGGACCATCGGTTTTCGACGGAGCAAGAAGGAAAGTTGTTCTACGTGGCGAGGGCTACGCATGGGCACCGATTTGGTGGAGTTTCGACAACTCCAAGAGGTAGGGATCTTTTTCTACTTGTGTTAATCCTTGTTTAAGAACCATGTAAATGGTTAGGAACGTTCTGAGGCTTGTTTTGTAGTAAGCTTCGGTTCAGCTTTGAGCAGAGTGGAGAAAAGAATTCTATTTTGTGTGGTCATGAATAGTAACTCGAGGGTTTTACTGTTCACATGAATAGTGACACGAAATATTTTTGTGTGAATTTTATGGTGTTGAGTGATTCAAAATGAATTGCTTGTGTTTGTTAATTAGCGTGGTAATTTTGGTGTAGTGGTTGAGAATTTACATAACGTGCTTTATGTGATTTAATTATGTTAATATATATGCATGTGAATATATTAACATGAATGTGTTGAAAATTAACATAAATGCATTCCATATACCTTTGGGGCACCACAGAATATTAGGAGTGAGTGCATGACATGAAGAATTAAAGTTAAATAAAGAAATGTTTGTGAAATGAATTTCTATGGAAGATTTTAGAGTATTATGTTGGGAGGCGGTCAAATGAATCGGCCGGATGAGGGCGTGACATTTCGGAAGTTCTCCAACGGTCGACTCGGAGGGTGGTTGATATTTTCTCAGGAAATTAGGTAGTGAGTTTTCGAACAAAGCTTTTGTTTGAAAGCTGGATATTTTCTTCGTTCGAGGCAGGCGTATGTGAGAGTCGGTCGGGCTGAGACATGGGATTGAAGTATAGACATTGGTGAGTTCATGAAGTAGCAGATGTGATTGTTTGCCATGCATGCATAGGTGGGAGTAGCAGGGTGGGAAATTATCTGTGGGGCACTGCTCACACTCGAGGATCGCTATTTTAGGTACGAGGAGCGATCGGGAAGGCCGGCACTCGCTAGGCGGGTGTGTTAGAAAGCGGAGCTTGTGGTTTTGACATTTTTAAATACGTATAACATGTATTAGAGTTTTATAATTTTAATATATGTTGAAGTAGGTAATGTAAAAAATCTTGAACCATGTAATGGGTGGTTGGGATATATATTTTGTGAGTATTCGATGCGAGGGCTGCAGTGGTCGTTATTTTACTCGCGTGTGGACCACGTGTGGCGTGAGTATTGGGGCGTGTATTGTATTTGGATAGAGCTCCCCATACAAAGGAGACTCTGGAATTTTCGTGGTGGTGTCGGGTTACGAACATTCCGCGAGCTGTTCGCGAGTTGACGGGTTGTCCAGCGGACACCGGTTTTGGGCGTCCTGCCATTAGGCTTAGGTGCATCATTGGTGTTTTCATTGAGAGTCGGTCATCTTAGGAGAGAGAGTGGGAAAGAAATTTGCTGGTGCCCCCGAGGTGGGTCGGAGTGAATGCTAGTTAGAGTATGATGCAGAGTGAATGCGATGCGTGGGCGTTCGGTTTCTCAAGGGGTATGGAATGATACTATCTCACATCGGTTCCACATAAAAGTGTGGCGTGGTACTTAAGCTTGAGAGATTCTCCCACCAATCAGGTCGGTCTTTGGGTTGGGCTCTCCGATTGGGCTTAAGACCCTATCATTAAGAGCCGGTACGTAGTGGAAGAGGGCTACTTGGGAAAGGGCTATCTAAAAAAGGGCTATTCGGTGTCGAGGTGGTCGAAGTGAATCTTGGCAGGAGTATGAAATGCCCAGGATTGAATATCGTTACAAAGTCCGGTTTACCGAGGGTGTAAATGATGGGTCTTGTCGGTCGCGTAAAATTAATGGAGTGTCTTGGGCAATGAATTACCATAATAAGTTTTTGGGTTAAGCTTTTCCATTGGGCTTCGGTACCTATTAGAGCGAATGAAAAACAATGCTGGAGCCTTTATCCTTTGCTCGGTGAGGGATGTTGGGTCGAAAAGACACTGTGTAGCAATCCCTGAGGGTAAGGGGTTGGTGGGGGGGATGGGTGTTTACTTGCAAGGAAGCTTCGTTTTCTTGGGGTGATGCCGAAGGTCTCTAATCCCGTTAGAGGTGCTGGAAATGAGGTACAGAAGGTGAAATCTATTCTTAGGGAATTTTCTGGTTCTAGATCTTTGGCGAAGGTTGTGAAGAAGATTCCAGGATCCCTAGGAGATGTGGTTTAGGTTCAAGTGGGGGAAGAAGAGGTGAAAGAAAGACTAGGGCAATTGTCTTAGTGTTTGGTGGGATGGTGGGGTGGAGGGACAAACCCTTGGTGGGATGTAGAATCCATTCGTTGAAGGGTTTCTTCTCTCTAGGAGGTGAGAGGGTCTTTAAAGGTGGCGTAGTGGGGGGGATAGATTTTTGCTTTTCGAGTTCAAGTTTGTTGGAGAGGCAAAGCGAGTGCTGAACTCTGGACAAAGAAGTTTCAAGGGGTTTATGCTCCACCTAGTTAATTGGTCTTATGATTTAGGCTGCATAGAGAGTACTGCAAATGTTAGAGAGGCATGGGTTAAAGTCCTTAGTCTTCCAGTCCATTTGTGGAGTCACAATTTTTTGAAGAGGATAGGTGATGGGTGCGGCGGCTTCATTGCTATAGACTAGGAGACGGCGTCCTTGTCGGAGTTATTTTGGGCCAGGATTTTAGTGAAAGTAAAGGGAAGAAGTTTGCCCAATTTAGTCGAGTTGGAGGTTATGGTAGGAGATCTCTCCTTGCGTCGGGGGGGGTGTTGTAGGAATGGATTCCTTGAGGCAAGGAAGAGGGATGACTCGCTTGGTGATTCACGCGCGTCTAAGCTAGTGAAATCTGGGTGTGGGCTGGAAGCGACAGGTCTCCGGTGAGGCAGGTAGAGCAAGTGCAGTGTCAGGGAGAAGGGTGTGTAGTGTGCTCCCCAATAAGGGTTCTTGCGCTGCTCATGAGTCGAGTGGAATGGACCTTGGATTGGAGGCGGGTTCTAACTTCTAAGTCAGATGGGCCAGTGGATTCCACTAATGGTGGTTTCCCATTTTCGGAACCTACTCCTTTAAAGGCCCATGAGGAAGGGCTTGGTGATGCTGAGTGTTTTGTGAACTCTAGTAAGAAAGGCTTACCCCGGGTGTTCTCCTCCTTATGGGCATGCTCTTTTAGAGGCAACAAGAGGCTTTGCTTAGTGAGCCAAAGATTTTGGAGGGCCCAAAAAAGAAAGATCTTAAATTTAATGAATGGGCCTCTTTCCCTTTATAAGGTTGGTGGAACTCCTACAGGCTACAACGACTTTTAAAGATGATGTTGCTATCGTAGAGGTCTCTTCAAGTTGTGATCCTTTGACGATTAGGTTTTCGCAGTGATCCAGTCCTCCCCATATGTCTGCGAAGTAGTTATAGAGGTTGTAGAGATGGATTCTCTCACGGTGACTGAGGGGAATGCTCAGTTGTTAGCAGAGGCCTTTTCTTCTTTGAGGGGTGTTTCTTCTTCTCCTCCTCTCTCTGTTTTTGGCCGAGTTATGCTTTCAGGGGATTCTTCTAGTCTTGGGGATTTTGCGGAGTTAGTTGTAGATGGGCAGACTCCTCTCTGCATCATAGGGGCAGATGATAGAGCCTGAGAGACGATGGTTGGGGTTATTGAGACTGAACTCATGGATGAGTTGTTTTTAGGTGAAGAGAATTTGCAGTCTGTGGAAGTCGGAGGTGATGCTAGTTGGGAGGAGAGTTGTTTGGTAAAATTCAGTGAGTTTTTTCTGGGTTTCTCAATGGCAGGACATGAAATGGAGATCATTAATATGCTACGCAACCTAAATGCTAATCAAAGCCAAAATGGTAGCAGAGGGCAACTAGGTTTATCCAGGTGTGAATGAGAGTGAAAAATGGAATGCACCATCAATTATAATAGGCAGGGGAGTGGCAAAGTTGTTGGTAGATGTAGAGGGAATTTTCTTTTGAATCTTAAATGAAGCTGAAAATTTTGTCTTGGAATGATAGAGGGGCCAACCATAGGGAGAAAATGAAGGTGATTAAAGCCTTCTTAAACTCCCAAAGAATTGAGTTGGTGCGTCTTCAAGAAACCAAAATTTAGAATATGGATTCTAGGCTGGTTCGAAGTTTTGGGGCCAATAGGTTTTCTGACTGGGGGACGGTGGATGTTGTTGGTGCTGTAGTTAGGGGTGTTGACCCTACCCTACGGGTAGGAAATATAGTCTTTCGCCTTCCTACCCGATACTTTGCGGAAGAATTTTTTCATACCCTACCCTACCCGATCAGATGTAGCATTCCTACCCGACTTCCTATCCGTTCTACCAGTTAATGAGACAGAGAATGATAAGCTGCTTATGTAATATTAATTTTGAAACATTTTAACAATTTAATTAAATAACATGCAGCGTCTTGCACCAATTTAATAACATAATAAATCAACAACACTAAAATCTAAAACAATTACAACAACAATTATTATTGTTTTATCCATCAATCCACCATAATTGTTACAAATACAATCCACCATAATAGTTACACAAATACAATCCACCATAATTGTTACAAAAACACAAATACATTAAAATCATAACTAACCGCTGTGGTAGTTAAAGCTCAGCCGAGTTCACCACAAATCAAGTAACTTTTCATAAAAACAATCAATATTTTACCAACTCAAACATCACAACAATAACAAATACTCTTACTTAATTACTAAAAAAAAAATATAAAAAGGTTAAATAACACCTTATTGCTGAGTGTCATTCACACTCTATTCACTCGAGAGAAATTGAAATTGTCTCGACTTTACGTAGTTATTTAAGAAAAAAGATTATGGAAAAAAATTGAATCTGAAGGGAATTCATCAACAAATAATAAAAACATAATAATAAAAGTATAAAAACTGAATCTTGTTTATAACTACGAATCCTCCAAACCATCTTCAAAGTCATAAGCGTGGATGTGATTGAAGCCAACTTTGTGCACATATGAGACCCTCAAGCTGTTTTGGAGTGCGAACAACTGCAGAGGATCTAAAATACGACCCTCGGTGCTAAAAGTCGATTCTGATGCCATTGTAGAAATAGGAATAGCTAACACATCACGAGCTATTTTGGCAAGGATTGGGAATTTAGAAGAATTAACCTTCCACCAATTCAAAATATCAAAATTGACGTTAAGAAATTCAACATCCTCCATCAAATATCGATCCAACTCTGATTTGTTGTCCACATTACCTTTCTTAGCTCTATACTTGCGGTACCTATTCATGAAATTTGTAGGTACTTGATCTTGAAAAGACATCTCAGCCGAAGACACATTTTTCTCATGGTCAACACTTGACCCCACTCCACACCCCACACTAAATCTAGTGTATTGTTGGCATAATCGGTCAATGACCCTTTTGATATTTTCAACTAGTTGAACCTTAACTACTTCATCCTCAGACTCATAATTGTCATTGAGCCAAAATTATAAAGCGTCCGATTTATATTATTGGGGTCAAGCACAATAGCAACAAACAACATCAAATTAATATTTTCTAAATAATACTTATCATACTTGCTTTTCATTCTCATAGCCATGGTACTCAAAAGATAGTCATCATCTTCACAATAACCTTGCAAATGATCATACATAGTAGAAAGTTCTTGAAAAAACAAGTTAGATGTGGTGTACAATGATCCAGAAATGCGCAAAGTGACCTCATAAAAAAGTTTCAAAAACTTCATAAACACACGAACAATGTCCCAATCATCAAATGTAGGTGGCCCTAAACCACCACCCCCTCGCTCGATTGACTTACTTACAAATTGCCCATCATCTTCTTGCAACAAATCAAATGCACCTTGAGTAACGTTACGCGGCTTTGAGCATCAAATATGTAAGAGTTCCATCTCGTTGGGTTATCTCGAGGAAAGAAGACCATTTTCGCAATTTTTTGCTCTCGTACGCATGACTTAAGCTTGTCGACGAGAGGAGAAGACTTCACATGTTGCGGCATTTCGTGCCTTCAAAGGTGGCGTGTTCCACTCATGAGCCCTCCGTGACAATTAGATTCAAAATGTGCCTGACACCTAACATGCATAAATTCATTTCCAGATAGTGCTCACTCCATCCTTAGTTCGCCTCTTTAAATAATCAAGAGCACCATCATTAGAGTAGCATTATCCATTGTAACTTGATAAATATGCTATCTATCCCCCGCTCGAGCATGCATGCTTGATTTCCCTTCCCAATTATCACATATATGATTAGGAACTTTCAGAAATTTGATTATTAGTTTGTGTAACTTCCAATCTTTATCAATGAAATGTGCAGTTAAGGACATATAAGTTAAATTTTGAATAGACGTCCATGTATCAGTAGTAAGGCAAACCCTTTGACTAGATGAGACAAACATATACTTCAATTTTTCTTTCTCCATCATATATAATTGCAAACAATCCTCATCCCATTTGTAGTACGGGAAGGTATCTGAAATCTAGAGTTCAACGATTCTCATTAACTCTCTAAATCATGCCCTCTTTGACAAAGCGGAATGGTAATTCATCCACTATAATCATAAGTAACCAATTACCTCCCTAATTTTCTTTTCATTGGTGCCCAACACTAAGGTTACTAATAACACCATCTCCATATTTTTTTAATACACCAATTAACTTTAATTGAGATATGTCATTCTTATTCTCACTCGCCAAATAAGATTTACAACGATCTACATGATAAAGCAAAGATGAAGTACCTGTGTTTCTTGCATGATAATTGTAAATCTTACTACAATGCTGACATTTAACTTCATCTGCAGCTTTAATCTTTTCAAAATGCTCCCAGGCACCACAGATCATTTTTTGTATCTTGTCCTCACACGAATGTCATCAATAACTTGGATGTTGTTAGAATCGGCAAACGGATGATTGTGGGAAGTAATTTCATCCATAAAAATGATTTGTGAACAATACATCATCCCAAATAAGAAACAATATAAACTTATCAAAAAATAAGCAGTCCGCTAAACTTGAAAGCACCTGAAAATGAACAAATTTCCATTATACCACGAAACAAAAAAGTTGGAACACTTTACTATGAATAATCAAATAGACCTAAACTCAATACAACTAGCAGAATGACAAACTTGGGAAGCAATATTCAAATAAAAAATCAATAACTATTCACTGGACGAACAATAACCACCCAATATATTCTTTGTTAAATATTGGAAAAGATCTCATGAGTAACAAATCAAATATTGGAAAAGATATGTCATTTGCTTCATCAAATCAAAATCACCCAGAAACAATTTCATCTAATGATTCAATGTTGTACCTTTGGCTGGAATTAGCTAGAGTTTAACCATGGTGTAATTAATGCATAGAAAAACACATAATCGGGAGGAAGAGCAAGAAAGTATATAACTTCTAGGTCTTCCCTAAAGAACTTGAATTTAGAGAAGTGAACTCTTTCAAAATTTTGTAAACAAACTGAACCTGGCCCTACAGAGCACCACCTCGATATACGGTTTGCAAAATCCCATAAGAGCTTTGTAGATTGATCTTATCAAGCGACTGTGAACTCTGAAAAGAAAGGAAGTAAAAGGAAATTTAAGAAGCGATTTTAAAAAGTGAAGAAATGAATGGAATTAAATTATATCCAAGCGTCTTTGATAAATCATCTTAAATTGATTTTAAGATCTTAAATACTAGTAAAAATCATTAGCCTCTAGAAAACAACAAACATAACATCAAGATAGAAAATAGAGAATATTATTTTAATGTTTTTTAAAATTGTTTTAGTTACATGAATTTAATGCTATTTTTTATAAAAAATTGAAGAAAAAAAAAACCAAATCCTTTTTCCTTATTCTTCTTTTCGAATACAAAAAATTACTACATAAAACAAAACAAAATTTTCTTTTTCCTATTTTTCTTGTTTTTAAAAACACTTTCTGCTTTCCTTTCAAACAACACTTTTTGTTTTCCTTACTTTCCTTATTTATTTGAAAACACTTTTTTGTTTCATGTTTCCTTTCAAAAAACATTTTTGTTTTCCTTATTTAGAAAAACACTTTCCAACACATTTCCTCCTTGTTGTTTTTTACTACAGTTTAAAGTGAAACCAAGGATTCCTGATAGTTTGAATGAGAGCCACAGGAAACTTAAAAAGCGCAATTTCCTAATCACAACATCCGTGGAGCCAAGTTCACAAAAAAAAAAAAAAGCGGAACAATATGATCACGATTTCATGGATTAAAAAAAATGGAAACTTAGGTCAGGTGCGATTCGGCGTAGATGAGGTCTGCGTCGGACCTTCCAAGCCGGACTGGGTGCGTAGAGAGAGGGGAGGAGGGAGAGAGAGAGAGAGAGTACCTGGGGGTTGGGTGGGTGGATGAAGGAGGGAGGCGCTGAGATTACTCAGAATCTCAGATTGGGGTTTTTTTTTAGTGTTTATATAATATATATATTAATGTGGGTAGGGTAGGGTAGGAATGCGAAAATGGATTTCTATTCCGCATTCCTACTCGATTTAATCGGAAGACCAAAAACTCTTTCGCATTCTTACCCGATTTTTGTGGTTAACTGTTCAGTAGGGTAGGGTAGGGTTGGGTAGGGTAGGAACTTGCGGCCAATCGAAAATTTGAACACCCCTAGCTGTAGTGGGTTTTCTTTTGTTCTAGGATAATAGAGTACTCAAATTGATTGATTTGGTGTCTGGGATTTTCTCTATTACATGTCAGTTCATGAATTACGAGGATGGTTTTTTGTGGACTTTTTGGGAGTATACGGACTAGTTTTGGATGTTAATAGAGAATCTTTATGGAAGGAGCTAGGAGCTATTAGAGGTCTATAGGATGAGTCTTGGTGTATAGGGGGTGATTTTAATATGTTTCGTTTCCCCATTGAGCGCGGGAGAGGAGGAAGGATTTCGTCCTCTATGAGGAGGTTCTCTGATGTCATTGCAGACTTAGAGCTAAGAGATATCCCTTTGCAAGGGGGTCCTATTATTTGGAGGGAGGGGAAGAGCTCTGAATTGCTCCATGTCGAGCCCGGCCACATTTCCCCGATACGATGATCGGGGAGAGTTATTTTAGCAGTGTGGTTCAATCTACTTTGCCTATGCCTATCTCTATCATTCCCCGATTATGATAGATGTTGGCGGGATTAGAAGAGGTCCCACTCCTTTTCATTTTGAAGTTTTGTGGCTTAAGGTTGAGGGCTTTAAGGACTTGCTGAAGTCTTGGTGGAAAAGCCTGAGCCCCAGAGGCACATCCAGTTATATTCTAGCTTCCAAGTTGAAGGCTTTAAAGACGTTTTTAAAGTCTTGGAACAAGGATGCTTTTAGTAGAGTAGAGGTGAATAAAAGTAAGGCTTTGCGTATGGTTAATTTATGGGATGATCTAGAGATGGACAAGTTATTGTCTCTAAAGGAATTTAAAGACAGGAACTTGTTTAGAGAGGACTTTAAGTATTGGTCCTTGTTGGAGGAAATTTCTTAGAGGCAAAAATCCAGGGAATTGTGGCTGAAAGAAGGGGACAGGAATACATGTTACTTTCATAGAATGGCTAATGCTCATAAGGGGAGGAATTTTTTGAAAAAAATGAGAATCGATAGGTGGTATGAAGAGGGAGGCGTAGTCAGAGCGGGGCGATTGTGGTGCCCTTTTGTCGCTTGTTCTCTCTGAATCTAGTGGGTGGCGTCTAGTACGAGGATTGGATTTTAAGCGATTGGGGAGGAGGTAACTAGGCTTGAGCGATTTTCACTATAGAAGAGGTGTTTGTAGCAGTTTCAGATTTAAATGGGGGCAAAGCTCTTAGTCCAGATGGTTTTCCTCTTGCTTTTTGGCAGTTCTGTTGGGACTTTGTTAAGGAAGAGGTCATGGGCTTTTTTAATGATTTTTAGCATAAGAGAGGTTTGTTAAGTGCGAATTCACTTTTTTGATTGATCCCTAAAAAGGGGATGCTATGGACCTCAAGGACTTTAGACCTATTAGTTTGATTGGTGGGTTGTACAAAATTTTAGCTAAAGTTCTTGCTAATAGACTTAAAAAGGTTGTGGGGCAGGTGGTGTTGGGAGCTCAAAATACTTTTGTGGTAGGAAGATAGATTTTAGATGCGGTTCTTATGCAGTAAAGTACATTGATGGGTTCCTCGGGAGGAAGGAGAATGGGATCTTATGCGAAGCTTGATATTGAGAAGGCATATATGATATATTGGTGATTTCTTGTTGAGGAGGAAGGAGAATGGGATCTTATGCAAGCTTGATATTGAGAAGGCATATGACCATCTTGATTGGGATTTCTTGTTGAGTGTGATGTCTAAAATGAGGTTTGGTAGTAAATGGATTAGCTGGATTTATTGGTGTATATCTACAACATCCTTCTCTATTTTGGTAAATGGATCCCCTTTCGGTTTCTTTCCGGGGTTAAGGTAAGGGGATCCACTTTCCCCCTATCTCTTTGTGATTGGGATGAAAGCTTTGAGTTGTCTCATTGCCAAAGTTGTGGATGAGGGTTTTCTACGTGGATGGAGGAGGTTTGGAGGTAGAGGACGGGAAGGGATGGTAATCTCTTGATACGCCCGATTCAGTCGGCAGGTGGCGAATCTGACAGGAGTTCGGGGTGTGAAGAACACCTCTCGGGACTCTTTACGTTTTTTTTTAAGAACTTGTGCACACGTGGGTATGGCCCACATCTTATAACATAAATCACAAAATATCATATACATATCCGGCCAGAACTACCACTTAGAATTAGTGTCCGTCAAAATCTATACACATTCACAGGAATTATTTCTGAATACAAAAGCGTACTTTTACGTTTACAAATCAGAGCACGGAACCTATATGTAGTGACCATACAGTGTGTTGGCGGAGTTGTATGCGGGATGGTTTGAGACGTCTTCTCACGTACTACACGGTTAAAAACCCGTGCTAAGCTTTAAGCAGTGAAATATGTCTTATGCATATACACATTTAAAGCATAAAACAATAACAGATATCATAATTTTCAGGCATTCAAATAATGAATTTATACAATTATGTATGCTTATACAGACTTATGCTTATTCAGACTTATACTTATGACATTCGGATCTTATATCTATAGCAAACTTATTCTTATTCGGAACTTATACTTATAACATTTCGATCTTATACTTACTCAGATCTTACACTCATGGCAGACTTATTCTTATTAGAGTCAGTGGGGCAATCACTATCTTTGTATGACGTATACTTATTCGAGGACTCCCCAGGACATATATATCGGACTTAATCGGGAGCGATGCTTATCCACATCACTGGGTATATCTCTACCGAATCTCGGGTTCTGAGAGACTTATGCTTATACGAGAGGTACCCTTAGGTGCAAACCAGCTTATGTATACTACGGGTTTACACTTGTTCGGGTACAGTGAGTACTACGGAGATATGTGGAACACATCTTGTATTGTGGGAGCTTATTCTTATACGAAGTACTTCGTAAATACTACAAAACTTATAATTGCCATTATCTTATACTTGTACTACGAAGCATATCTGGTCTTCTGGAGACTTATACTTGTATTACTGAACTTATTCTTATATTTCAGCTCTTATACTTGTATTACAGAACTTATACATGTATTTCAGATCTTATACTTGTCTTACAGAACTTATACATGTATTTCAGATTTTATACTTGTCCACTCTGAGTATATATGTATTTCGGATCTTATACTTGTGCTACGAGACATACTTGTCTTACGGATCTTACTCTGGGGTATTAAGGATCTTATACTAGTATTACACAGGATCTTATGCGGGCTTATTACGTACAAAAGTACGTGGGTACTACCACAGTTCATATCACGGAGGTGCCGTGGGTACCGACGGACTTATACTTGTATTCTGGAACTTATACTTATTTCTGCGTGCGGGGTACGTGGAGTACTCACAGAACTTTTATCCTTGTATTCTGAGGCTTATTCTTGTAGTTCAGATCTTATACGGAGCTTATTCTTGTACAAAAGTACCCGTAGGTATTACACAGATTCATTATACGAAGGTACTCGTAGGTACTACTGGACTTATACTTATTTTACCAATACGGGAGTACCGCGGTCTCTGGAGACTTATACTTATTTTACCGTTACGCGGAAGTACTCGTAGATATTCTGAACTTATTACTCATTTGCCGTCACGGAAGTGCTCGTGGTACTTGGTGGTTCCGTTATACGGAAGTGTCACGTGGGTACTCTTTGGACTGGACTTATACTTACATTACGGAACTTATGCTTATTTTCGCGTGCGGGGTACGTGGGTACTCTGGAGACATCTTTATTTTATTGTTTGGAGATGCCGTGGAGTCTTCTGAGGGTGTCGGATCTGAGAGTCTTAGGTCTTCTGAGCAGGATCTGAGGGTATGTCGGGATCTTTACTCTTATTCTTTATTTAGAGTCTTATCATATAATTGTTTGACCACCAGACCAATCATAAGAAGTGAGTAGGACCTTAACTGTCTGATCTTGAGGTGCCGTAGCACCAACAAAATAGAAGTACTAATCGAAGTCTTGGAGCACTAATCGAGTCTTGAGACAATAATCGGGAGTCTGAAGTACTAATCGAGTCTTGAACCTTGTCGGGAGATCTCAAAGTACTATTCGAGAGTGTCGAACCTGTCAGTGCAGTACTAATCGGGGCAAGAGTCTTGAAGCACTAACGAGAGTCTTGAAATGCTTATCGGAAGCGTCCGTTTCGTTCGTTCTTTGGTCTAGGTAGTCATATGATCGTATCTTCCGAAGGAACTCATAATGTATCTTAATCACATTCTGTGTTCATGACATATTGCTTTTCATGTTCATGTTCATGTTTCAGTTCATTTTCATATTTCATATACTTATATAGGAATACTGATGTATTCACACATCGTTCATGTATTCTTGTCTCGATCACGTCTGCTCTTAAATTGGAATGAATTCGATTAGATAATCCGAAACGAAAGTTATGGCATTTCATACCCGAACCATTGATTTACCGGATTATGCCCAGGGCGATCACGAATTTCTTATTTTTTCAGGAAGCAACTTCATACTGACCTGGTTCTTTGTATTCATTTGAAGCTAAGGTGCTAAGGGTTCTCCTCCAGCCCCGGAATCACCCCAGATCAGACACTTAGAAACTCGATTGTCAAGCAGCCCAGGCTATTTATGTTAAGCGAACGAGGGTGGCTTGAACAGCCCACTTTGAGTGAATTTTTGGGCCACCTAGAGTCAGAATTAGAAGGTATCTATTTCAAGATGTTTGGTTCTCCTTGAAGTCTATTTTAACCAGAAACTTGAATAACTTAAATCAGATCAGAAATGAGCAAGTTATGAGTGAAATCTGAACAACTAGTCGGAATAAAACGGGAACACTACAATAAGTGCAATTCGGAGGCTCGTATACCGGTACAAGTGCTCGAATTTTGCGGAATGTGGGCTTTTCTTCCCGGTACTCCATATGTTGATACCCCAATCAACTCATTACTCCATATACATCAAAAACCACTCCCGAATTCACTTGAAATGGTGGTTTAGAACTTCATATTCATCTTATAACCTCTATTTTCCTCAAATCATCTTTCAATACATATGTTTCTTTAAAAACCTTTCATAAATACTCCCAAACAACTCTAATATGGGTCATAACCCACAAACCAAGCACAAAGATTTGTTAGGGTTTATTCTAAACCCTAACTCAATTACTTGAACTTAAACCGTGAATCGACCTGAAAGGGAGGATTAGTGCTGATCATGGGAATTTATTCTGGGGTTGGGTTTCTTCTGACCCGCTAACTCAAAACATGCATCTATCTGAAATCCATGTGATCCATACAATTCCATGAAAATCCATATGATCCATACTAGAATCCATACTCAAGGTTAGTTTCATGCCTTTTGGCAGCCTTCTCTGTAACCTCCCTCTTCCTCTTCCTCTTATCTTCTTCTTCTTCTCCCCTTCTCTTCTCTCCCGGTTTGTTCTTCTTCAAAAATGAGACCAATTTTGGTCTTTAAATCAAATATCTCTTAAGCACCATTTGGCTCTCAAAAACCCATTTTTAGGTTAAGTTTCTTTGTTGCTTTTTGGTCCTCGACTTTTTTGATCATTATTCAGATTTCCATGGCTGTTTTGGCCTCAATCTTGATAACTTATGACTTTTAAGCCCCTTTTTGGAGAAATTACACTTTGTCCTTATAACTTATAAAATTCGGGTCTCTCGTTTCCATGTTTCGCATTTAACTCACGAAACATTCAAATTACGCTTACAAAATACCCTAAACATGTCAAAAACTGCTAGGGTATATTTTGGGGTGTTACATCTCTCATTTATTGTACGCTGATCACACTATATTGTTTTGTGAACTGAGACAGGATCAGATGGCTTACCTAAGTTGGTCGTTGATGTGGTTCAAAGCTATTTCGGGTTTGAAGATTAATCTAAATAAAAGCAAGATCATCCTAGTGGGTAGTGTGGAAATGTGGGTTTGGCTACGGAGCTGGGGTCTGAGATTGGGAGCCTTCCCTCCTGCGTATTTAGGGCTCCTTTGGGGGCCAAGAATAATTCGGTGGCGGTGTGGGATGCTATAGAAGAAAGGTTTCGGAAGAGACTTCTTTTTGGAAGAGGTAATACATATCTAATGGAGGGAGACTCACTCTCCTTCGCAGCACTCTCTCTAGTTTACCTATTTATTACGTGTCTATGTTTTGTATGCTTAGGAGAGTCAAGATGAGACTTGAGCGGATTCAAAGGGACTTTCTTTGGGTTGGTGGTGCTTTAGTCAATAAACCATTTAGTAAAAGTGAGGCTATTGTTTGTTCAGACAGAAAATGAGGGGGTTTAGGTGTGAGATGTTTTCATAACCTTAATAGGGCTTTGTTGAGCAAGTGGTTAAGACAAACTTTGCGATGAGGCTCCACTTTGGAGGGAAAGTTATTAGATCAGTTTGAGGAGGAGGACCTAAGGGGTTGGTGTTCTTGCATGGTGAGGCGTTCTTTCGGGACTGGTGTCTGGAAAGAGATTAGAAAAGAGTGGGTATCCTTTTTCTCTAATACTTTATACTCTTTAGGGAATTGCAGGAGGGCTCGCTTTTGGAAGGATATTTGGTGTGGGGAAAAGCCTTTGTTTGTTGCTTTTCCCTCTATATTTGCTATGGCAGAAGATAAGGAGGCTAGGGTGGCAAATATATGGGAGTCCTTTGGGGAGGAGGGGTGGTCCTCGATTACAGATTTTGATGATTGGGAGAGTGGGAGGTCGTAATTTTCTTCTTGTCATTCAAGAGAAGAGAATTATTCCCAATTGGGAGGATGTGTTTCTCTTGAAAAATGTTAAAGATGGTCGCTTCTTAGTGAAACTTTTCTACAAGTTTTTGGTTCTCCCTAAAATTTCTCTATTCCTTTCCCGTTGTTTTTGGAACCCTTAGGTGCCCACTAAGGTCGATTTCTTTGCATGGGATGCTTCTTGGAGCAAAGTGTTAACTCTAGATCAGCTAAAAAGGAGGGGCAAAGCTTTGGCTAATAGGTGTTTCCTTTGTGGTGAGGAGGAAGAAACAGTTGACCATTTACTTATCCATTGTTCAAAGGCTAGAATTTTGTGGGATTTGCTTCTAGCCATTTTTGGTGTTAGTTGAGTGTTTATGCTCTCTGTGAAAGAGACTCTTTATTCTTGGAAAGGTTCCTTTGTGGGTAAGAGGTGCAAGAAGACTTGGATGGCAACCCCCTTTGCATTTTGTGGACAGTTTAGTGGGAGAGAAACAAAATTGTGTTTGACAATGTGAATATGTCAATAAATAGGATGAAGACTTCTTTTCTAAGTAATCTTTGGTCTTAAGTAGAACTTGTCTATTGTTGTTGAGAAAGCTTAAGGTCATTGGTTGATTTTTTTACTTGAGTTGGGTTGTAAATAGAGGCTTTTGGTTTTGTTGTGGGAGGTTAGGTTTTTCTTTCCCTTTCTCTTCTCCTTGTTCTCTCCCATTGGGCCCCATTTTTGTGTATCTCTTGTATACTTTGGGTTGTCCTAGATTTTTTTTCTTTTGTTGGCTAATACATCTTTTCTTTACCCATCAAAAAAAAAAAAAAAAAAAGTAATGCAATCATATAATTTCTCTCTTTTTGGATGGGAGCTTGTGGGCTGACATGGGAGCGTCAAAGTTGTGAATCTAACTACTTGGATTTTTGTTGTGGTAGAATGGGTTGTGAATGAATTAATTTTTTGGGAAAAGTAGGTTTGTATACACCACTTATACAAATAATATTGAATATAAGTGACCAAGAATGGATTTTAGGGTTTTTATACACATAGAAATAATATTGAATATTAAAATATATTGAACATTCATAGAAATAATATTAAACAAAAGTTGGTACATGCTATGCTTTGAAAAAAGTATTCTTATTAGGTTAAAGTAAAAGCTTACAAAGTAAATCTAAAATACCTCCCATTACTTCTTCCCGTCATATACAAACAAAAAAATGAAAGTGAAATCAAACCTAGGAACTCCCTCGTCTCCATTGTCTTCTTCGATGGCATCACCCTTGTTTTCCTCACCCATCAATTGTTTCCTTCCACTTTTTCATTCGATTTTGTGTTTGAGGACATTCGGTGCATTTTGCTTTTGCAGCTAGGAGCGTGTGTCGGGTTTGATTGTTACCTCGAAAATTTGTTGAATGAAATATGGCAATTTGAAAGGAACGAGAATCCTCCACCCAGTAAGCGATGCACAATTGAAATTCAAATGATGAATCCTTTTATTCATAATATTACGGCCTCTTATAGGCACTAACGGACTCGCAAAAAATAGCAAATAGCGGCCCACCCTTGCGTGCGTACTGAAATAACAGCCCACCTAATAAGTCATGGAAGCAGGTTGCCTTTCAAAAAAAATAAAACACGTGCAGAAATACCCTTTACTTGATTAAAATAATTACTTTGTTGACTTAGCCCTAACCCTTTAATTATTTTTGGGTGTGTAACATAACCTTCCCCTTCAGAAGAACTCGCCCACGAGTTCGGGATATTTCCGGTGCAACTCCTCTACATCAACCCAGGTGGCATATTCCTTGTTAGCTCCCTTCCATTGAATCAAGACATCTACTCCTACTATATTTCCTTTTTTCTTAAGCCTTCTTTCTAATATTTTCTTTGGTTTGGGAGCCATGGTGCCATTTTCCATTATTATTGGCGGGTCAGGGTTAGGGCTTACACGAGTTCCAATTTTTTCTTGGTAGGAGATGTGAAATACGAGGAGTATATCTTGGATTCTTTGGGTGGAGTCGGAAGCATAGGCAACTTTCCCGATTTTGAGTGATGGAATGGCCCGAAATACCTTGGAAAGCTCCGAAGCTTTTCTCCTTTGCAAGCGTAAATGCAGCCACATAGGGTCTTAACCTCAGGTAGACCCAATCTCCCACACTATATTCTCTCTTTGTTCTTTTTTTATCCGCATATAACTTCATTCTTGTTTGAGCTTCTTGTAGGTTTTCCCGTGCCAAAGTGAGGATGAAATCTCGGCTTCTCATTTCATCTTCAACTACTTGTACTGCCGTGGTTCCAGTCTCATATGGAAGGAGTCGTGGTGGTTCTTGTCCATATACTATCTCAAAGGGGGTGAGCCTTGTGGAAGAATGCTTTGAGGTATTGTATGCTACTCGACTAAAGCTATTAAGCGCCACAATCTTTGGAGTGCATCAGCAGTAAAGCACACAGGGTACCCTTACAACCATTTGTTTCATTACCTCTGTTTGCCCGATACATTTTTGAGGTGATATGCGGAACTCATTAGCAACTTGGTTCCACTTAAATGGAAGATTTTCTTCCAAAATTTGCTTGTGAATATTGCATCTCGATCACTGACTATGCTTTGTGGTATGTCGTGTAACTTGAATATGTTTTCTATAAATGCCTTTGCTACCGTTGTTGATGTATATGGATGTGCCATTGGTATGAAATGACTGTACTTGCGAACTTTTGTCACCCCATTACCATGATCACCTTGTATCCATGAGCGGATCTGACCCTTCTGAAGTCCATACTAATATTCACCCATGCTTTACTTGGTATTGGCAAAGGCTGCAAAGCCCCAGCTGGTTTGAGATTTTCTGTTTTGTTTCTTTAGCATACCTCACATTCTCTAATGAATTTTTTGATGTCCTTCCTCATACCACGCCAGAAAAATTCCTTCTTAATCCTAGAGTGAGTCTTTTCTGAACCAGTATGTCCACCCATGGGGCTGCTATGGAATTGCTGCATGACTTGCTCTTGTTGCACCTTTAGTGTTCCCAAGTGTAACCTCCCTTTGTAGAATAAGAATCCCCCTCTGAGCTGGTACTTGAGGGAATCAAGATCACCTTGGTGGTAGTGGTTAAGTAATTCTTTGCCCGACTAGGAATCATGGTGGTATGCAATGGACAGACCCCGAGTTCACGGTAACCATGCGATGGCCTTGGCTACTCCATCCTCACGGTTACGAGTTGTTTCCACTGATGCAGTAACACGAAGAAGCTGTCACATTGCCTTATTTCCTTTGCAACCGATATTCATTACTAAAATCGGCTTTAACAGCTTTGTTATCACTTTGTTGAAAGGTTGTCTGACCTTTGCTCCAAGTGCTTGAGCTTGTTAGTACTGTCCTTACTTTGAATGTACTTGATAGATAATGTCTCCATTTTTGAACTACTAGTACAAGATCCAAAATTTATTTTTCATAAGTGGATAAAAATAAATTTTTACCTTTTAATGCTTGACTTAAATAAGCTAGAGGCCTCCCTTCTTGCATTAAAACAACTCCCAGCCCATTTCCAGAAGCATCACATTCTACCATAAATATTTTGGAGAAATTTGGCAAGGCAAGAACCGGAGGGGTCACCATGGTTGCCTTTAATGTTGCAAATTCTTGGCTAGCCTCCTCACTCCACTTAAATGAATTTTTTATTGAGTAAAGTAGTTAGAGAGACTGCAATACTTCCATAGCCCTTTACAAATTTCCTATAGTAACCTGTTAATCCCAAAAATCCCCTTAGAGCCTTATGATTCTTAGGTTCAGGCCACTCCATCACGACTGTAATCTTCAATGGGTCAGCTTTGACTCCCTCTTTGGAAATAACATAGCCCAAGTACTGCACTTCTTGACATCCAAAGGCGCATTTTGAGGCCTTAGTGTATAGCTGATGTTGTCTCAAAACTTCTAAGACAACTTTTAGATGCCCTACATGTTCTTTAACAGATTTACTGTACACAAGTATGTCATCAAAAAAAACTAACACAAATTTCCTGAGATAGGGCCTGAATATCTCATTCATCAACCCTTGAAAGGTAGATGGAGCATTGGTGAGCCCAAAAGGCATCACTAAAAACTCATAATGCCCCTCATGAGTACGAGAAAGGTAGTTTAGGCACATCATCGGAAGCCATCGATTTGATGGTAGCAGACCTTAAGTATTTTTAGAAAACAACTCTGCACCATTAAGCTCATCCAATAATTCATCTATATTAGGAATGGGAAACTTATCTTTGATGGTATCTTTGTTGAGAGCTCGATAATCAATGCACATGTGCCAACTCCCATCTACCTTTCTCACCAAGAGAAATAGTGAAGAGTATGGACTTTGACTTGGTTGGATGATCCCAGCCTTTAACATTCCCTGACCAACTTCTCAATTTCTTCTTTCTGATAATAGAGATATCGATAAGGCCTAACACATGTTAGCTTAGCTGCTTTTTAGAGTTGGATCTGATGGTTGTGACTCCTAGGAGGTGGGAGTTCTTCGGGTTAAGTAAACTTCTTTTGAATTCATTCCGTGGCTTATATGCGAGCTCTTGATGCTTCTCCTAGACTATCACTAATCTCCATAAACTGCAACCATCTTCCTCTTCCTTTACACCAAGGCGTACTTGCTTTCAATTATGTTCTTAGCATATGGTCTTCGAAACAGCCTCAGCCACATAGTAATAATTTCTTTCGCTACCCACCAACTCATACTTATCAGCCAAAATTCGAATAGTTCCCAAACTTCTTAACCAATCTACACCTAATACAACATCACATTCTCCCGATGTTAATAAAAGCAGTTGGCTAAAATGTTATAGCATTGCATCTTTAAAGAGCGCTACAATGACAGGCAAGGAAGAGTGTCCCCATTAGCAACAGAGCGCAAGTGGCCTTCCTCCAGCAGTAATTTTGCCCTTCAGTACATTTGCATCAATGAGCTATGCGCGTCGCTGCGGTATCAATGAGCGATAACTTAACATTCACCGTTTTCTTGAACTAACATCATAGTTTTGGGAGAGGTGCTCCTCGATGGCATGCGGATATGCCAAATGGTTTCGGCTTCTTTGGGCCCAGCAAATATAGTTCAGTAACAAGTTCGTCAAAGGTCTCTTCTTCCTCTAAATTTTCTTCTCATTCCCTTTCAAATTCCAATCCTTTCAATAAATATAGTTTGGGCCTACTACACTTATGTCCTGGATGATACTTTTCATCACAAAAGTAACATAGACCTTTTTCTCTTCTTTCTTGCATTTGGTTGGAACTTATACGCTTTATGGGATATGAGTTTCTTGTTTGGATTGGTGGGTTAGATTTGGAATGTTGGGGAGCTGGAAGTCTATGTATAGGATTTGGGGGTGGTAATTTGGGTATGAAATTTTGTCCAGGTAATCGAAGAGGAGCGGGCTTGAATGAGGTTGTATATGGGCTATTTTGGGCATGAGTGCTTGATAAGTGTGTTGTTTTTACGGATTTACTTCTTCTTCTTGTGGTCGGGCCAAACCAAAAGCGGCGAGTATTTGGTTTGAACATGATAACAATAATTCTCAATTCATCTTTTAAACCACGCACTTAAAAAGTACTTATACAAGAACTCTTCGCTCCTTTTTATTTATTTTGTTGGACAGGATTTCAAAAGCAGTTTGGTACTCCTCCACACTCCCTGTTTGTCTCAATTTGGTGAATGTGCCCATTGGATCATCGTCTGTGGCGACGAATATGATGCGGAGTGCCCCGGCGATCCTTCCATTTTGTCAGGCTTGACTCTGTGATAATACAGTCGACACCTTCCATTCCAGGTGGAACGAAGCAATTTCTATCTTGTCGTCCTTGAGCCTCAAAATAATTGAACAACTGTTGTACCTTCAAGATCCACTTGCTAGGATCTCCCCCTTCAAATCGAGGAAAATCCAATCGAGAATGTCGAACTGAATTCTCCATTGTGTCCATCAAATGGGGAGGATTAGCATTTACCTTGACATCATTGGGTCTTCTTTAGAGTTAAGTTTGGTTGTAACCTGAACTAAGCTGTCATAGCTTGATGCCAAACTATTGAGTTGCTACAACACACCTTCTATTAGCTTTCCATGCTGGTGCTCCTCCTTGAGGCGTGGTTACCTTGTAAATTGTTTCGCATTTCAAATAACTATGATAATCGTGTTCCTTTGCCATAACCACGAGGCATTAGCTCTGATACCCGACTTGTTACCTCAGAAAATTTGTTGAATGAAATCTAGCAATTTGAAGGCAGAATCCTCTGTCATATGATTACAATTGAAATTCAAATGATGAATCCCTTTATTCATAATATTATGGCCTCTTATAGGCACCATGAGGCTCCACAAAAAATTGCAAATAAGCCGACCCTACAGTGCAAATAACAACCCACCTATTAAGTCAAAAACAACCCATTGGCGAGTCTAAACCAAACTCAAAATATAAAGCACCGCATTGCGAAATACCCTTTATGATTAAACAATTACTTTGCTGACTTAGCCTTAACCCCTTAACTATTTTTGGGCGTTTAACATAACAAGTAGATCTGTGTCGACACAATTCACATCCTGAGCCGGATCAAGAAAAGGGAGGTCCTTGCTCCCGATTTTCTCACCTCTATGTTTGTTTTCTATTAGTTTGATTACTGGATGAGATTGGTTTGTTTTGAAGATATGTTTTGTAAAAATTGGTTCTTTGATGCCTAATGTTCATCTTTTATGCTCAAATTTTTTTTTTTTTTCTTTTACGATTATGGTTTAGAGGGGGTGAAGATATATGCTTAAAAATATGTATCTTTTATGCTAAAAAAACAGAACGACCGTTACTTTAACTAATTTTTGGTGAAGATATATGTTAAAAGTTAGTTCTTTTTGTGCTCTTTTTATTTAGGTTGATCTTATGAAGTTTTGATTTTTTGGGTTTTTAGATTAACGGATTGTTTTCCGTGGGTTCTGTCTTTCTGGAGAAAATTGAAGCATTTTTGTTTGTTTGGGGAGCATCTTTAGGTTAGCGTTTGTTATCTATCTTGGGTCTTCTAGGTTTTGGGGTTTTTTTTTCCCTAGGCCTTGCAAAGTGGGAATAATGTGAGTCTATGATCCAATTTCTTTTCATTTTTCCTATATTTTCTCTACTACCAAACGAAATTTTAAGGTTTTGAATTAGTTAAGTTGGTCATTTGGTTATGTTTGTCTGTTTTCTTGGGAAACAAATAGATTTTTCTTTGCTACGTTCGGCTCGGGGAAAGTACTATATAAATGGGAAATATGTAAAGGAATTTGAATGTTACGGAGAAAGGTGAGACAAAGCAAGGGGAGTAAGAAATCTTGAAGATTTCCCTTCCTGTTTTCCTTTGATAAATAAATCTGATAGGGTTTGAAAAATAAGGTTCGCAAGCCCACACCAAGCCAGTATTGTGAAACACGAAGGCCATCGAGTTGAGATTCAAAGGATGTTTTGCTTGCGATGAGCGTGACCTTTACGTAGGCATTTCGGCCTTTTGGGCCCGACCTAGGAAAGAATCTGTCAAGCTTGTGAGGCCCTTATGGAAAGTCTACAGTGGGAAAATAGAATAGTCCCCTAATATATCATTCATGGGTCATTGAATCTCAGATGGGAGGAAGATTATCGAATAAACTACTCTTTCTATATCTTATACCATCCAGTCTGATTTATAATAAAAATATCCCACATCAATGGGAATGAATCTAACTCTCATCAGGCGGGAGAATATCTCTTCTTTTATAAATCTGAGGTCACGTCGATTGAAGGTACCTTAAAAACATTTGCCTATAAGCGGTCTAAGCGGAGTCTCTCTTTTAGAAAGCGAGCGGCGTCGGGCAATGCGAGGGCAAGCGCCGCCGACCCCCTTCTTCCTTGTTTCACGGAGGAGTGCTATATCAGGCACTGCGGATCAGCGGTGCGGCGATCATACCTCGGCCAGACGATCCAGCACGCATCCCAACGCGATAATCAGGGTCACAGCCGGCGAGCCTCGTATTTCTGGCGTTAGATTAAAAAGGCATCATCGATTGGCGCGATGCGTAGGAGCAGCCAGGTTCCTTTACAAATATAAGCGATTTCGATTCTTGATAGTATCGACTCGGAATACAAGCGGGAAGCAGCGCTAATCCTCGAGGATGCGGGACTGACAACCCAGCGTAGATAGCGGAGCCTCGGCGCGATAAGCGGCCAATCTGGCCCGACACGGATGAGGTGGAAGCACTTCGCCTCACTAATCAACGTCTGACAGAAAAGTTAGAACAACTCACGGAGACGGTCGAAGCTGACCGGGGGGCGCGACAAACTCAGGAAGGTCATGACAGCGGCTTACATGAAGGACGGCCTGATATGGGGTATTCCCCAAAAGGGATGGCAGGCGGGAATCGGTGTGCAGGGCACGGACCACATGTGTGGGAGAGAAGGCGAGCGGCCATGGAGGCAAGTCGGGGGCGAGAAGGGTCGCCGTCCCTCGACATGAACACTCCTTGGGACGGGAGGTTCGGAGAGCCTCCGTGAGCTTCCGGCGGCGTGAAGGAGGTGAGTAAAAAGGACGTGCTCGACATGGACACCTTGGTGCAGACCAAATTTGAGGTCATATAGTGAGGTGCCTCCACTTCCCCCGCTTCCGACCAGGTCGAATGCCACGGGTGGAGCGTTGAGTAGTCTTGAGATCCAGTCGATCATCTCAACACTCTGAATCAAGTAATTTGCGTAGATTATCACAGATCCGATCACGTCACGAGCTTTCGCTATCACCTAAAGCCCGACCTTGGCATGGTTGATGGAGCTCCCACCGTCATCGATCACCATAGATTCGGGGAGTTGTCCGTTGGTCGTCTCTCACTTCATTGGAGCGGGGCGTGAAGCCAAGTTACCATCTGCTAACTATCAAGCGGGACGCCTTGGCACGAGGTCTTATGTCCGGTGATTGATGCAGGAGTCTACAAGGTAGATATACACGATGAAGTTGCGATCAGCGTTCATGGGTAGCTTAGGGTTCGAGTCGAAAGACTTAATGTTTCCATCTCCAAATCCCAAACAAGCATGGCGGAGGTGCTCATGAGGAGAAATATATTAACGGTGAAGAGGCCTCGTATCGAAAGAGGCTCTCAATTCACGAAGAAAGAGCGGGACGGACAATGGCAGCGAGGCGAAGCCCAGTGGCGACGAAGCGTCTCAAAGAAGAATGGAGAGCGGTCTCCAAAAAGGCGTGGCAACCTCAGGAGATCGTTTGGCTCCTGTGATCAGAGAGCGGCGTTATTCTCCCGGCGCTTCACCCCACGGCGGCCTCGATATCACGGGTCTGCTTGCGAAGTGCAGCGAAGCGAGTTCCTAAGATATGGCGACTCAAATGAAGTCAGACCCTACAACAAGAGACAACTCCAAATACTGCGAGTTCCATAGGGACTACGGTTACCTTGCAGACGTGCATACGACAAGAAATAGAATACTTGATGGCGGATACCTCCAGGCGCTTTATCCACAATCGAGATCCCGAGTCGATTTCGAGACGGATTCCATGAGCAACCACCGCTCGGCGAAGCGACGACTCGGCGCAACAACCCCTTGGTGAAATCGGGTAATCTCGGGGATTTGCGGGAGGAGGAGAAGTCTAGTTTGTACGTAAGGCCCACTGCGGGCATCGGTCCAGCGGAGGTAAGCGAAATACAAGCAATATCGAACTACCCGCGACTAAACCGCGTCGATCACTTTCGACTCGGACTTGGAGGGATACCGCTTTAGCCCTCATGCGACCCAACGGTAGTTCGTGCATTGGTGGCCAACAAGAAAGCGATCCATCGGGTCCACAATTGACAGCGGGAGTTCGGTACGACATCATCTTTGCGTCAACCTTAGATAAAATGGGCATCGAAGGGAGAAAGCGGAACCGTCGATGCTCACCCTCGAAGGGTTCTCACGGAGAAAAGTACTACCTCTGGGCTCGATACAACTAGTACTCACCTTGGGGAGATCCCCATGCCAGGCAACGACCGCGACAAGGTTCCTCGTCGTAGATGCCCGGAATCACGCTTCTGACATGTTGTTGGCGGGACCTAAATGCGATGAAAGCGTCCTCGCATATCCTGCGATGATCGAATTCCTGCAGTAAGCGGGGTAGGAATGGTTCGGGGAGACGATGGCTAGGGAATGCTACTCAACATCCATGAAGCGAAGCGGTTGACAACATATACGGATGAGCTCGGCATGCGTGGCCAGAGGTGGTCACGAGCCACTACGCCATCGAGGAAAATTGGAACTGGTATTATTGGGCCAACTGACTGGACTGCTCAGCTCTCATATTGGATCGAGCTAGCGAAAGACTATAAAAACCTCCTTATCCATATTTTAAAACAAAACAAAGACGTCTTCGCATGAAGCGGATATGGGAGAGGATTGATCCTACGGTAATCACTTTCGCGAGTGAGCGTGGGCGTCATGAAGCCCGATCAAGCAAAGAGGAGGAGCTTGGCGCGGGGAAAGGCGAAAAGCCATCAGCGAGGAAGTCGGCCAAACTCCTACGGGAAGGGCGATCGGGAGGTAGAATGCACAGTGGCTAATAGCGTCGTACTCGTCAAAAGGCAAGAAGCTGGCCCAGTGGCGACTCTGCATCGACTTCCGCGACATCGACAAAGCATGCCCAGAGGTGGTTTCCCTCTGCGAATCAGACCTCATCATGGAGTACCCTTTATGTTATCAAAACATAGTTTTATGGATATAATTGCAAATGAATGATATGGTTGAAATTGAAAGACCTCTTGATGATCGAGCCACGTGTTTATCGTGTGATCTCTGTTTGGGCTCAATGCGGGGTACATGTCGATTGGTGAATCGGATGTTCGAGAACCCGAGTTAGACCTGACCATGGAAGTGTACATAGATGACATCTTCGGTAAAATCCATCACGGTAGGAGCTCCACATGCATCATCTATCCAGAAGTGTTTCGGATCTTGAGGCTTCTGACATGAAACTAAATCCGACGAGTGCGCCTTCGAGGCGTATCAGGCCAGGGAAATTCACGGGTTTCATAGTGACACCAGAAATGGTGGAAAGCGAATCCGGACAAGATAAAATTAGGTACTTTCGACGTACCGCCGCCATCAAGTATAAAAAGGAAGTTCGGCGCTGGCGGAAGGATTCTTTGCCTGGCTGGAGTTCGTATCTAGAGGCGAGTGATGAATGCTGACCTTTCTTCGAGTCTGAAAAGGCATTCCAATGGGATATTAAGTGCGAAGAAGCATTCTCGGCTTTAAAAACATATTTGAGCTCTCCACCCATTATGGTAAGTCTCGTTGAAGGGGAGCTCCTCACCTATCTGGCGGAGTTTCGGGCTTCTCGACCGGCCACCGGAGTCCTCGTCGAGGAGACAAGGAGCAGTGCGGCATCCAGGTTCTTGTGCAGTAGGGCTTTAAGAGGAAGCGAAGGAAGATACGAGGATGGAAAAAGTGGTACTGGCGCCCAGTATGCGGCCCAAAAACTTTCGCCGCACTTCGAGGCTCACACCGCCGAAGTCAGCCAGAATACGGAGTAAAGCCCGAAGTGTTACATAAACCGAGTCTAGGAAGGTTGATGAAATGGGCCTTAGAAATTGTGAGTTCGACATCGAGATACAAGCAGCCGATAAAAGTGAGTCTTGGCTGATTTCGTCATGAATTCACCTCGGCGGAAGCCGAAATTTGAGAAGCAGCTCAGCCCGATGAATGACCTCTCCATGCGGAAACTCGTAGATGGAGCCTCGGCCAACGAGGAGCGGAGGCTTGAGTCTAATGACCTCTCCGAAGGAATAGACATTGAATATGCACACTGATTCGGATTCCAAGCATCGACAACGAGGGGCGAGTATGGCGTGCCGCGAGGTCTCGGCCTGCGCTCATTCCTTTGAAGTTGACCAGCTAGAGGTCTGCGTGACTCCCAAATTTGGTGGTAGAACAGACCAGAAAGTACCTCTGAGACCCAGCGGGAGGATGATCCTATATCTCCAAAGGTACGAGATTTATTGAAAAAAAGTCGTGTTGAGTGCAGATTCGAATATGTTCCCGAGCGAGAGAACTCCGGCCCAGCGCCTTGGCGAAGTTAGCAACAGCCTTACGGAAGACCTCGGCGGTCGGCACGTACTGGCGAGCCCTCTATCGATCTCTGCGACGTGGAGGTTGCCCAGGTCGAGCTTAGAGCAGCCCCAGTTGGATTGGCCCAGGCTATAGTAAGACGGACAGCGGCGACTGAAAGAAGCTGACTAAAATAAGGACAAGATCCGCTGGGTTCACTAATCATAAAGATACGTATAAGGCGAGGTTTCTTCCACACACAATCCTCAGATGCATCGTGGGAAAAAACATTGAATCGTGCTAGAGAAGTACCACGAAGGTATATGCGGAAATCATATTGGAGCTTCCGAGCGCGTCAGCGGGAAGGTCTTGAGACAGGAGGTGCTGCGGCCTACAATACTCAAAGGGCCTGTAGGCTAGTCAGAAATCTGGGGTCGCCGGGAGGCACGAGGATCTCACGCCTCCTCGAGGCCTCGGCGTCGATCCACGAAGCCCCTGGCCTTTCAGCCAATGGGGTTTGGACATTCACAGGACCTTGCCCATTGGGAAGGGCAGTGTAAATTCATTATCGATTAAGTAGTGGATTACTTCACCAAAATGGGGTAGTAGGGCCTACGCCTCGATCACGAAGCGATCGCAATTTTGTGTGGCGGGCCATTATATGCGGGTTTGAGGTATCGAGAGCCCATGTAACGGACAATGGGAACAGATTTGACAGTAGAGATTCGGAGACACGTGCTAGAGCTCGAGGAATTAAAGTACTACTCGTCCCAACTACGTCAGCGGTCCCAATGGGGCGGGTCGAAGTCACCATCGAACCACTTAAAGCGCGTGGAATAAGCTGGAAGATCTCGAGGAAAGTGGGTAGAATACCTCCCAGAAGTGCTATGGGCCTATAGGGCTGATACAGTTAGCAGCAGAAACCCCTTTCGCCTGGCCTTACGCACGCGAGGCCGGTAGCCCCTGTCGGTCATTCAAAAGTCCCGAGATCGAGTTAGCGGCGGGTGGAGTACCTGATAGCGAGGCTCTCAGAGCTAAATTTGGACCTCTTAGATGGCAGGCAGGTTCTAAGGCGTGTGGAAGAGTATCAAGGCAATGAGTCTCTTTCTGACGAAAAGTCAAACCCAGAAGCTACGAGGCGGGTGATTTGGTCTTAAAAAAGCTCTTGCCGAGGAAGAATCCGACATGGGAAGTGGGCCCCCGATTGGGAAGGATCCCTACATCATATCTCGGTCGTCGGACCAGCGACTTCACAGGCTCAGACATAAGAGGGAAGAATTTCTGACATGCACGGAATCTGAGAACATCTTAAATGCTTTTATTAGTAGGCCTTGGTTTGTAATCTTAAATGGAGATTAATCGATTTTAGGTTAATGATTCAACCATTTGCGGATTATCTTTGTTAAGGCGTCACACCTGACTTCCGGATATATAATGTTGAAAGAAGTTATATCACAGTAAAAGGAGCGGCGTAGACATAAAAGAAAAATCTCTCTTTATTCCAGTCATATTACATTTAGTTACAATCCCCGGTGGTGTCATCGATTACATCTTGAAAGCACTAGTACAAGCGGGTTCCCTCGAAAAAAAAAAACCCCTTCGAAGGGAAGAAAAAGGAAATAGAGATGGAAATGAAGAAGGCTAGAAAAGGTGGAAAGAGGAGAAAGAAGAGAATGGATGGGAAAGAGTTCGTGAGAAAGAGGAGAAACAGATGTGGGAGAAAGGAAAAACATAAAAGGGTGGAAGGAGTTTATGCGGAAGAAACAAAAGGGAAGAATGAGATGTGAAAAAATTGAAAAAGAAGGAGAAGGAGAAAGGAGGAAGGAAGAAGAAGAAACGAAAAATGGAGAAGCGGCGCAAGAAATGCGTCGCCCTCTCGGCGCATTCTAGCACGAGCTAGGGAATAAGCATGACTCCCATAGGGAGACTGGGGAAAAACACAACTCCACAGGCGTGAAACAGCATGGCGGGCAAAGGAATCTTGAGGAAGGATCTCCAAACGAAGATGACAGGACTTGACGCTTCATCTCGCCCAGTTTGGATCTTACCGGGAAGCCGGAATATACAAATATAAACTCCATAGCAATGAAGCTGCCACCATTTATAAGAAGGCAAGCTTGTAAAAAGTCACCGACGTTCCAAATTCTTCATAAATGTTATTAAAGGCGTTCGCACCTTTCGAAAATCGAGAAGTGAGATGGCCGCCACGCGGCTGGCTCACTTTGTGAGTTCGTCTACCTCTGCCTGGGGTCACTTTCTACACGAGAGTCAAGTGGCTTCCGAGGCTACATACATACTCACCATCGGCCATAGCGCTCGGGCCTAGCGGCTCCTTTGTGAGTTCGTCCTACTACGGACGAGTCCACGCTACGAGAGTCGGTCGGCTGATACAACGCCACTCATTTCATCGCCACTCGGCTACATCGCCCCTTTGTAAGACTCGAAATTCAAATTTACGGAATAAGGGCAAAATCGTAATTTTGATTACAAATTGAAATTCCCGGTTTAAAAATCCGTAATTAATTCTCTAGATCTACGATGGCCAAGCGGATTATCTTTGTTGGAATCGTCTCCACGAGAAATCCACCAGCTTCTTTCTGCCTCAAAATTTAAGTAATTTTAAAGACAGTTGGAGTCGGCACTTTTTCGGGGCATCGTGTTTGGTCTTGAAGTAGGCTTGATTCTGATCTGTGAAAGTCACATATAGCATGTACTCATGTACCATAAGTGGTATGAGTAGAAATGATGAAATGGATGTGGGAATAATCATAGAATATCAAATCACGGTAAAAGAGAGGACATAATGGTCATTATGGGATTTGATTTACCGTCGGCTAGATAATGAAATTGTTAATAGTTCTCTTCCCCCAGATATTAAATGAGCCAAAGAAAAGCGTGAAATGGAGTTGATCACGATTAATTTGCATTTTTTGAGAGCTTTTTAGAGAGAGAGGTGCTTCTCTACAGAAAATCGAGAGATCAGGCCGTCGCGGTCTTCGGGCGAGAAGGAAGCGTTCTGCAGCGGGACCAGACTCTGGCGTGGACTCGGAATCGGGAGTTTCTTCAAACTCCTTGAGGTAGGATTTTTCTCCACCAGGTTCTCCCATTTCATGTTTCTAATGTTTCGGTTGAATGGTAGTGAGGGGCCGTTTGATCGATCCCAAAACATGGGACCGAATTGTGAGTAATTTTTTAGAAACTAGAGGTAGTTTACGTGCAGTCCGTGGGTATGCATTTGTTTAGGGTGTAGGATTGTGTTGATTTATTGTATTGAATGGTTGCTTGGTATACATTGAGGTAGGGAATGGCGTAGTTCGCCGGGTTCCACAGGTGAGCCGTTGATTGGTGATTTTCGGGAATAGTAGCAGGGGTTTCACTATTCAGAAGCTTGAGTGTTCTAAGAAAATATTTTTAGTGAGAATTATGTGTTTGGTTAAAGTAATTGAATCAGTGCTTGTGTTTGAACAATGCCCAGTAGGCTAATTTTGATGTTTGAAATGATAATCCACCTAGCATGTTTGTGGTTTAATTTTTATCGCGTATATTCATGTTTATATATTTACTTCTTGATTAGTTGTATTAGGCGGCATACATGCATTCCATATGCAACATTGGAACATCTTAGGATTGCCGGAGATAGTGCATGAGATGAGTGCAGAGAAAGCGGTTCGAGGGTGGTGCAAATGTTAATTGATTATCGGAGGGTGGTCCTGAGCGAAAATATCGATCGTCGGAGCGGCCCGATTGATATTCATCGGAAGATGATCCACAAACAAAGTAATATATATCCCGATCGTCGGATGATTGATTGATATATATTCATCGGGTTGTCCACTAATGAAACAGTCAAGTTCTAAATACGAGGCTTAGGCGAGTGTGAAGTCGGTGAGGACTCGGGATCCCGGGTTGATCGTGTAGACATTGAGTAGGATCATGCATTTGCTTGAATGTGTGTTTGCTTTGGAACATTACTACACTTGGGTGGTGGTGGCCGCTTAGGAGCGGAGTTCTCCCTCTTGACTGACTCACCAGTCATCAGGACCCTTTATTTTATAGGTCTGGGAGCGTGCGAGACGGCTCGATCTGAGGTGTTTGAGTTGAAGAAAAGTAGGGTGTGGCTTGAAGCTGATGTATTCATGTATTAAATTTAGTCTTTAATATATGTTGCGTAAGAGTAAATATTTGAACTCTCTTGTAACTATTGGGTATATAGTTGGATTCATAGTTAGCATGTATATTGTGGTATAGTTGTGGGCCCCCGAGTGGGCGTATTACTCATGTGATTGGATATGTTGCATATATCAGTTTGTTTGGGGACCAGATCATCTGAGGTTTATATTTGGGTAGAGCTCCCCGATCTGAAGGGACTACGGGTTTTCTAAAGTGGCGTCGGGTAACCGACCTCCTTGCTCATTCCATGAGGTTGATGGAAGTCAAGGCGAGCCGGGTTTTGGGGGGCGTCCGCGACCACTTTCGGCCGTAAAAGCGCCGGGCGGCGACTCACTTTGGCCGGTTATTTACTCGACAGGAGTCCGCAGCCACGAGGAGTCGGTCGGCTCGGGCTCACGTCGCCCTTTCGGCTTCCCCATCGCCACTTTCGGCCATGCGCCCGATTGTGGCTCACTTTGATGGGACCGTCTACTCACGGGCGAGTCCGCAGCCCCACACGAGTCAATCATTTCAGTACCTCCTTACAGCTGACTCTGTCGCCCTTCCGAGCTACATCGCCCGCAGCTGTAGCGCTGGGCCCGCGGCTCACTTTGGCTGAGTTAGTCACCACAAGCAGTCATTGCACGGTCGGATCATTTCAGGCTACAACGCCACTTTCGGCTACATCGCCATTTCGGCTACATCGCCTTCGACCATGCCGGGAGCCCGTGACTCACTTTGAGTTGTACACTGCGGATAGGTCCACGTTACGAGAAAGTCGGTCATTTCGAAGTACATCGCCACTCGGCTGTCGCCACTCGGGCCACGGCGCCGGGCGGCTGACTCACTTTGACAGTGGAGTCTGCCACGGGTAGTCACGCCACCTAAAGGAGCCATCTCGGTTCGAGCTGACTCGGCCAGCGGAGCTCGATAACTCACTCGGCGAGCTGCGCCCGACGGTTCGCGCTGACGAGCTCTTCCCGGCTGATTCACATGGGCGAGCTACGCGGCTTGCTAGCATTGGCAGGCTCTTCCCAACTGATTCGCACTAATGATCTTCCCAGCGGTTCACATGGGTGAGCTACGCCTGGCTTGTTACCGCATTGGCGAGCTCTTCCCCCAATAGTGACATAGGCGATTTACGCTGACAATTCATATTGTGAGCTCTTCCCTGGCAGTTCCACATGGGCGAACTACGCTATTTGTTACGCATTGACGAGCTCTTCCCAGCGATTCGCGATGAGCTCTTCCAGTTCCACGTGGGCGAGCTGCACGGCGATCGCGTGGCGAGCTCTTCCTAAAGTTCACATAAGCCGACTCGCTTCCGGTTACATTGGCGAGAGCTCTTCCAGAGTTCCACATGACGAGCTACACCCGGCTATTCGCGTGGCGAGCTCTTCCCGGCAATTCACATAGGCGAGCTCTTCCGGCAATTCCATGGGCGAAACTCTACCCATTGTTCGCGTTGGCGAACTCTTTGGCCCGGTTCACATAGGCGAGGCCACGCCCGGCGGTTCGCGATTGGCGTTCACATGGACAAGCCTACCCGGCTATTCGCCGGCGGGTTATGGCCGATCCGTTGGCGAGCCAGCGATTCTACCGCAGTACTATGCGGCCACAAATTGGCCCCGGCTCGACGGAAATCAACGGCCAGAACGCGTAGCCCTGCCCAGCCCGAGCTCGGCGGTCTACAGGCCGCGAGGCCTAAGGAGCGGTCGACTTAAACGGCCACGGCCGGCGAGCCGGTAGCTCACTTTGACGGGCTCATCCACTGGCCACGGGCCATGCGGTACAGATTGATTCGTGAGGGCTATTCAGCCCGAGGCAGAAGGCCCCGGGCCTCGGGCGATTTAAGGAGCTCAACATCACAGCTCGGGCGGCAATCCCGGATCACGCATCTGAAGCAAGAAGTGAGCCAAGCGGAAACCTTGACACAGCGCAAAGGCGAAGAAGTAAGATGAATTAAGAAATATTCATTGGCGAAAGGTTACATATCTTGGGTCAGGGCCGACCTTGAAAAAAAAAAAAAGTGAATTTGACCGTTGGATAGGCGAAGAGCGAGCACGGGGAGATCAGGGCATCGGAAGGAGACGAGCCGATGAAGATGGGAATGGACCACCGGCGGGGTGCAGGCTCTCGTGTCAATGAAGAGGACCCTTCCCTCATCCTCGGTAGCTGGGAAGGTCGAAGTTGAAATCGTGGGATAGGCATTGTGACCTTAGCACGAGAAAGGCGACCACTGAAATCCATTGATTAGATGCCTCGGCCCTCGATCTTCAATAGCGAAGTCGTAGAGGCCACGAGATATTTCTTGATGAAGATCCCCACGCAGCCATAGCCTCCTCATTCGAGCGTCCAGAAGCCCAGGGCGCACCGACTAATTCGCGTGGAAGCCTCGTCCGATAGTGTCGTCTTATCCGCGAAGATCGTCTTTGATTGCCTGCGGCTCTTCCTTAGACTCGAAGCTTGCCTTGGGGCGGTGAGGAAGCTCGTCCACACGGCTGTCGAAGTTCATCTTGGCGATTGCGGCGGAGTCCACCAGCCTCGTCAAGTCGTTCTGTGACCTCGATTCCTCAGACCTCCCACGAAGAAGCTCCGCCGGTAGCCCTCGAAGCTATTCTGGCCTCCGTCCTCCACCCTACCAGAACAAGAGCGAAGTGGTATGTTTGGTCGACTTGAGCTTCACAACTTCCTCGGTCATACTTTGCATCAGGCCTCGCGGCTTCGGCTATTCAGGATGTGAGGGGCGGCCACCCCTCGCCTTATAAGCTCGGGCCGCTTTAGCATGACCTTTACATTTATTTTGGCTTTTAAAATTTAAGAAGCCCTTCAAATGAGTAGCCACACATGCATCGGCATAAAATCAACATCAACGAGCTCAAAGGCTCACCACAAAATGAAGTCAAAAGCTGAGTGACGAGAACTTACGGAGGCGACTGGAAAGATAGGGTGGCGCCTCATCAGCAGATGGCCCATGTTGACCTCTTAAGATCGAGTCCCCCAAGAATAGACGAGATTGCGCGCCCCGCCGGCTTCGGCATTAATAGTAAAGATCCGTCTGCGCCAGCTTGGGGTTCGGGATCTCCCTCGCCTCTTCCTCTCCAGAAAGGCTGACTTAACATGGCCAGCGGAGTTCGAGACGGTGATAGGTGTAGTCGCCCGGCGGCGCTCAGCGGCCCCACCCGATGGACCCTCTGCCTCTGCAATGAACCCGAGAATGGGGCCATGACTTAAAACTATAGGAGCCATAACGTCGACTTATGGATATGAAGGACGGAGAAGATGGCGGTGCCGACTTTGGAACTTTAACCTGGCAGAAGCCTATCCTTGTCAACGGAGTGCGAGGTTTTTCATTTCCTGCTCCGGGGCTTCAGGGATACCACCTCAGTAGGCTGACGGTTCCCCACAGTGAGTTTGCTTGAAGGGCTGACGGGAGGAATTTTTAATGGAAGAGGCGAACGCCTCGGAGCGGCCGAGTCGAGTGGACTTAGAACTCGATGGGTAGGAGCGTCGGGCTTAATCAACTCGTAGGGCGAGGCGCTCGGCAATAGCAGCTATGGCGTTATCTTGGCTTGGCGAGATCAGACATTTTGAGAAATATGTAGACCAGTCGGATGAAATGTGTCAAACAACCCGCGCTGGAAATTTACAGCAGCGAGCGAATACTGGTGTGAAACTCACAGGAGCATGAGTGTCGTCCTTGTCGAGAAGGATCATACTCCTAATTATGACATTAGCGAAAAATGGCGTCCCTTCCACGGCCTGGGGAGGGAAGATGGAAATCAGCAGAGGAAGCTATTTAGGCGCTGAAATAAAAGAAAGCCCTCGGATGTCTCGGCCCAGTGAAAAGATAAAGCGAGGCTATCTTGAACAGGAAGCAAACTTTGTCCCTAAAGAAAACCGGCGAGACTAACGAAATGCTGACCATTGGGTCGCGAGTTAGCGGGACACGTAGAAATCTTTGCAAAGAAACCTTTTATGAAGGGATGCGAAGGAAGCGGCAGATTATCGAGGCCACTTGAAGAAACACCATCCACGTGCGGAGACCACATAGAGGGTGAAACATCGGGGACCGAGACGCCAAAGGAGGCGATAGCGATGCCAGATGGCCCCCATATGAGAGGACGACCTTGCTAGGTCCACGGAAACATGCCCAGGCGGATCTCGGATATTCAGGCCCAGGGGTGTTAATCGGATTCACTTTCCCCTTGCCCCCGAGGGAAGGAGGTCGCCTCGGGGGTACCTCGAGTCCACCTCTCAGGCCAAGCGATTCGGAGACAAACGCCCGGTCGTCCCAGAGCCATCATGGCCAGAGAATCACCATCGATGCAAGAAGAGCGACCGGACCCATGATGAAATTGGATAATGAAAACAAAATTCAGCCCACCCAAACAACTCATCTTATCGCTCAGCTCAAAGAAAAACGAGAGCCTTGATGGACCCAGAAAGACAACAGAGAAAGACTCTGCACAAAAATGCTCAGATAGAGGACTAAGAGAGAAGGAAGTCCAAACTCGCAAAGGCAAATAAAAGATCCTAGGGCAGTGGTACATAAGACAAAGGATGTCCGCGAAAAGCAAAGGGCGAGGATAGAAGAAATAGCGCGGCCGAGAAGAGTCATCATTATCCTGAGACAAATGATGACGACTAAGCCTAACTAATCCGACCAGAAGCGGACATGTGGAAATTACACCCGATGCGAGAAATGTTACAGCCCTTACCCACGTACATCGTACACAAGGGCTGGGGGGCAATTGATAGGGTTTGAAAAATAAGGTTCACAAGCCTGACCACCCCAGAAAGAGGCCGGTATTGAAACACGAGCCCATCGGTTGAATTCCAAGAGGTTTGCCCAATGGAGGCCTCAAACTACGCCGACATTTCAGCCTTTTTAAGCCGGGCCGGGGAAGAGGTCAGTCAAGCAGCGAGGCCCTTATGGAAAATCTCACAGTGCAGAAAATAGAATGTCCCACAATAATATATCATTCCATGAAGTCCATTAAATCTCCCGATAGGGAAGGAAGATTATCCCCGAATAAACTACTCTTTCTATATCTCTTACCAAATCCGATACGGACTATAATAAGAAATATCCCATCAGTAGGAATGAATCCCAACTACCATCATTTAGGAGAATATCTACTATAAATACGAGGTCACCCGGCCCGGTGAAAGGTACGCAAAAACATTCGCCACATAGCGGTCTAAAGCGGTCTCTCTCTTTTCTCTCGAAAAAGCCGGCTTAGAGCATCGGATGACCACGGGGCAAGCCCTGGCGACCCCCTTCTTTCCTTGTGTTTTGTAAGTCTTATATCCAAGCTTCTGGTCCAGCCCAGTCACGGCGATCATACCTCGGCCAGACGAGAGGCAGTCGAGTGCGCATCACAGCCGCCAACAATTCGGGTCCGGCCCGACCCCTACGCGCTCCGGCCAGTCGGTTGAAAAAGGCATCATCAAAATCTAGAAGGCAAATTTAGTTTTCCTCAATAATTTAATTTTCTTTTCTGAACTTTTAGGTAGTAACGAAACAAATTTTATGTTCTCCTCAACAATTTTATTTTCTTAACCTGGACTTTTTCCATAGAATAACCAAATAATTTTTTATTTTATTTTTTTACAAATTTACTTATCTTTTTCTTTCCTTGTATCTCATTCTATATTTTATTTTTCTCTCGATTTTTTTCCTTGAAACTCTAGGGATCAAACATAGTCTCTTCCTCATTATTATCAGTTCACATTAGGGTTTTATTTTTCTTCTTATTGATTTTTAGTTTTATTTGTTTTTGCAATTTCTGTGGCTAAGTGTGTAATGGTAATATCTTGATTATCTGTTTCTAAAGTACACCACCATTAGAGATGTTTGAAGGCTGAGAAATTGAACTGTTCCTCAAAGAGCTTTGATATATATGTTCTTCTTATTATATGTTCTGTCAGTATTTCATGTCATTGTTTTTTTTTTTTTTTTTTGAAAGACAAGCAAACAACTTTACTAAGAAATAAGTAAATCAGCTAACAAAGTATCCTCTAAAATAGAGGGAATAGATAATGAAATAAAAGAGCTGCTAGCATGAGCAGACTCTATTTAGAAACAATGGCGAAACTATTAAACATTTGCTTTACAAAGCCCGAGATAGAAAAATAATATTAGCAACGAGCCTCGACAATCAGATAATGCATCCAAACTAGATCAATAGTAAGGGCTGCGAGTGAAGAGTAAATACCATAATCTTAGCATCTAACTCCGCATCAACCTCCGAAATGATGAAGCTTCGAAGCAACCATTGTAATCCTGCATGAAGACCAATTTGCCCGACTCTTTCTGAGCAACAAAAGCGGTAAGAACAATATGCTTACATGCGGCCAATAACCCATTAGAATCCACGTAGACCATCACTACCCCTCACTGGCACATTGGGGCTTTCAGCATAGCTGCATAAATGTTACAATTTAAGTCGCCCGATAGGAGGTCGAACTGACGGACCAAAAGTTGCACCGGTGCAGCGGAATGACCTTGTTGGTTTACACAGGCTAGCTTCCATTCGTTGCGGAACTCAAAGGCAATCCTCACTGCCACCTCCAAAGGCAAAGCTTGCCTACCCAGAGCTCGATTATTCTTATTTGCCCCCAAATAGCCCATGGAGCAGAAAATTTGCACAAAACCAAGTTATCTTTCCAAGCTAACCAAGCAAAATAGTATGAAAAACCTCCCCAGGCGACGAAAAAATCAACCTCGCGACTTCGACAAGGCTAGAGCAAATGAACAATTAAAAAATATATGAGATTCATCCTCAACTTCCATGTCGCAAAGACCCACGGCATGTATCCAACACCACACCTTTGCAGTGAAGCCTCAACTTAGAGATAACAATTGCGCCACGAGCCTCCTATGAAATCCTAGCACTTTAGGAGGAAGTGAAAGCTTCCAAAACCTTTTCCAAGCTTCAGAGAAACCTACAGATGGGAGACCATTCAAGGACAATAGCATATCATAACAAGATTTAACCGTATAGAGTCCTGAGCTAGAATGGTGCTAAATTGAAAAATCGTGCTCTTACGGCGAGAAAGTATTGCCCTTTTACAGTGGAGCCCCTCGATCGGACTAAGAATATGGTGAATAAACTCTTCATTCCAACGACCAGGTTCTAACAGCAAATCAGAAACCTTCAAGTCCTCTAAACCCTGCATTATCATAGATTGAACCTAGAAATTGGGCAAGTGTCTAACCCATGGATCATTCCAAACACTAGTGATTTCGCTAGACTGATTCTCATCGATACGATCTCACAACCTCCTTTCTTGACGAATATAACACCAAACAAAACTAGGATTATACCCCAAATTGGAAGAAAGGTAGTCCCCTTAAGGAAAATATTTTTCTTTGAACACTTGAGCTGCCAAGGTATGTGGTTTGGTTAGGAGATTCCAACCTTGCTTTCTAAGAAGTGCAAGATTAAACAGGCGTAGATCATAGAATCCTAATCCACCTTCCTTCTTCCTCACACATAATCTTTCCCATCTCTACCAATGTATCACCCTATGCCCTTCACTTCGAGAGCCCTACCAAAACGAGTTCAACATTTTCTAAAGTTCCTCTAGAATCGATAGAGGAAAGAAAGACGCCCATGCTATAAGTAGGCAATGCTTGCACTACAGTCTTTATCAAAAAATGCTTTACACTCTTAGCCAAATAACTTGATTTTCAAAGAAGACCGTTTTACGCAAGCGGTCCTTTAGAGGCTTGAAAATAACTCGTTTGGAACAACGAGCGAAGAAGCGGTCGAAGATAGTAAGTATTCACAGTTAGTAACTTCAACACCCAAACATACAATAATCTCATTTTGTTTATCAGTGCGGATGTTAGAACTAAACATAACCTCGGATTTACCATAATTAACAGCTTGTCGAAACACCATTCGAATCTCAAAGAGAATATCACACGAACACTTCACCTTCGGCTAGAGAACTTTTGAAGAACAGTAGCTATCATGTAAAGAAAGATGAGAGATGGAGGTGCATTCTGAAGCCAGAACAACCATGAAAGAGCACCCATGGCTTGAATCTCAAATCATAGCGAAAGTCATCGGCACATACAATAAACAAGTAAGGCGAAGAGGACAACCTTGACGGGGGCCTCGGGCCTGGCGGAGTGCGATTGAAAGGCACAAGAATATTCAACGTCGAATGCCTGACATAAGCCGAAATCCACTTTGCTATTACATGAAACACATGAGGAAAATTTAATTGTCGAAAAATGGTAAAATGGTAATTTCGGTCAAATCCAAATTCTAGATCTTGGATAGTGAAACGGACTTTCTTGGTTGGAATAGATCTCGTGAGAAATCTAGCTACCACGTCGAATTTCGTCCAATTTCAAGACAGTCGGAATTCGCACATTTTTCGAGGCAACGAGCGTAATGCGGGACACTTGGCACATTTTGAGTGGCTCACAGTATGCCACGTGTCAGGTGCAGAATTAGTCAAACAAGGAGATCCAAGTGGGGCCCACATGGACATGTGGCATCTCCTAATTGGAGGAAAATCCTAAAGTAGATGGATAAGGGATGGGGGTGTAATCCGGAGATAATAGCAATTGGACATGTGGCATGAGGACAATTCTCTTGACCAAGTTGGCCCAGGCCGAGTTTAGGGAGAGCAAGCGGTAGAGCAGGAGGAGAGAAAAGAAAGGGATTTTTAGAGAGAGAAACTCCAACTTCTCTCTAGAATTCCGGTGATCGGACCGTCGAATCTGTGAGCAGACAAAGTTGCTCAACGGCAAGAGGCTGCAGCGTGGGCCTTGGGTTTGTGGAGTTTTGACAAACTCCGGAAGGTAGGGGTTTTCTTCTACTTGTGTTAATCTTTGGTTGAGAGCCATTCAAATGGTTGTTGCGTTTTGGGTCGAATCGGCCATGTGTTTTAGTCTCCCAGAGTGAGACCGAATGTTAAGGTCCCGGGACTATTCTTAGGCAGTCCAGATCAGTTGTATGGACGGTCTTTAGACATCCTATGTTGTGTATTTGTGATTGTATGGATGGTTCAAGGTGGACCGTCGGATTTTATTGGCCCATGTGAGTCGATTTTGGTGTTATTTCCATGTAAGAATAACATGTTGTGGTGGTATTAATTTTATTAATATATACATGCTTGATATATTGTAACATGTGAGTGATTGTGGATATTAGGTTAGCATATGCATCTTTATATATATAATAACATGAATTGTTTGGAAATGGCATAATGTATTTCATATGCACCGGGGCACCTTAGAATGGTAGTGCAAGTGCATGACAAATAAATGAAGAGGGTGTCAACGATGGTGCACTAAAATTATTAAAAATAATTTTATCGGAGAAAGTTGTCAAAATTGTGTTGGGAAAATTGTCCAGCAATTCACGTGGAGGGACTATGGTGTTTAGAGAGTTACCCAACAAATTCACCTCCAGTTATCGAAATGTATTTTATATTGGAGGGTTGCCTGATTATAACAAATATTTTTGTTTGGAAATGATTTTTCGTACATGGCTTAGGCATGTAATGAAGAGATCGGTGAGGACTCGAGACGTAGTTAGGCGCCTGGAAGCATTCGAGTAGGAATCATGAATTCACTTGAATGTGTGTTTTGTCCTTCCATTGCATGAGCACTTAGGTGGGGAGTAAGCCACATGTAAGATAATTCCACTGCGGGCATTGCTCACACATCGAGGAAAATTATTTAGGACTAAAGGTTCACTTGGGGATGGGGCTGCTCAGGGCCTTAGAACTAAACCATATGTGGCCTTGTTGCCTGTTTTATAAAAGTGGGTAAGACAGGTTTGGATAATTGTAATCCAAAACAAATTGTAAAATTAACTTATTTTTGTATAAAATACACATTTTGGTGAGTATGGATGTATGAGCCAATGTGGCCATTTTTACTCACATATGGGTCTCATGATGTGAGACTCACAAGTTTCCGCAGGTTGACGGTGGTCAACGGGACCCCCGGGAAATGGGGCGTCACAATTCAAACTCCATATTATGCAACATAAATTAGAGAAATCCCTAATCAACCCTATCATAAGCCTTACTAATATCGATTTTGAAACAGGCATTTTAATCTGACCCTAAATCGTCACTTAAGACAATACGAAGACTTAAACGCTGAAGAATATCCATAATAGAGCTACCATATGAACAAAGTTTGCTTGAGAAGGAGAATTAGTCTACAAGGCATCTTTCTTCTGATTAGCAAGGACCTTGAAACAAGCTTATACAGCACATTACATTACGAGATCGAGCCTTAACTCCTTCATGGAAGATGGATTCTCACATTTGGAATTAAAACTATCGACGTATTATTAGGCCAGGGAATGCAGCAGGTAAGCTATGCAAAACTCTGAAAAGATTTGATTACCAAAAGGCCAAAAACGTTGTTGAAATCAGGTTAAAGAACTATGGGACTAAGGCGATTTTTGGATTGCATTGTGATAGCCTTAGTGAACCCCTCTTTGAAAAGGTGCAGCTAGAAACCATTCTCGAAAGCCAAACTAACAGCGTGATTCGATAAGTTTGCGACCATCGAAGTTAAGCGGGCGAGAGAATAAGTTACGAGGGTCGTAGCGATGGAACCCATCGTGCTTAAATCCAGGTGCACTATACCATTATCATCGAACAAGAGAACTAACCTTATTAGCGTATGACTCGAAGCATGCGCTAGAAAAATTTGGTATTAAATTAAGCAGTTCTCTAACGAAAGCCTTAGCCATTAGCTGATACAACTCTTAAATATCAACAACTTGGGAAGACACCTTTTCTCATTAAAAAAGAAATTCAGTAGCTGAGCTTTGTGGTGAAAATTTGGCATTTGCTCAACCCCCGCACCTTACAGGTTTTTAAGTTTTATTCTGAAACACGTAAAAAATTCCTCCACTAATTAGCCATAAATCCCTGACTGAGACAGCCACGACACATGGGAGGGTGTAAAACTCTCCACCACATCTCAAAAGCTAGACATAACTCCTATTCTCTTAACTATAAATTTTCGAATCCTAAACCCATGTGAAACATTCCCTGAGAAGGAGCGGCAGATAAAGTTAGAGATTATGGGAGGAACGACTCAAGCCGTGCAACATAGCAAAGCAGATCTAACTTTTCTTGAACAGTGAGGAGAACCCTACTCTGCTCTAAGTAAAGCCATATTGTAAACAACCATTCAAGCTACAATCGGTTAAAGCACCATGAAACCCACGAAATAGCCGGGTTAGGATGAGCCCACGCCTCTTTCTTATCCGATGGAGAAAGAGGATCATTAAAATCACCAATGTAAACCCATGGGAGGGAAGAACGAATTGCCAAGGCACGCAATAAAGTCCAAGAAGCCCTCCGTTTATGGCGTTCAAGGAAGCCATAATAACCAGTCAAACATCGATGCAGTGCTTTGTTAATAATAAGGTCCGCATGATTGCTGAAAAACGAAATCGAAACGACTTCAAGATGATCCCAGCGCATAGCGAGCCACTGCGTTGATGTTATTAGCGCCGATTTGCGGAAAAGCCCAACGATATGTAACTCCTCAATCTTCATCTCATGAACTAGTGTTTCCATGAGAAAAGAATACGGGATAATGTGAAGCAACGATCACTGTTCTATGACGCTCTCGAGTTCCCTGACCCCGCAGTTCGACTAAGGGTGGGTCATGGTGTTGGCGAGAGCTACTGCAAACTTCGCGAGATCGATAACTAAAAGATGGGTTACATGTCCAAACCAGAAGAAGAATCATGCGTGATAGCTAGCTTTCCTAGAAGAATCTAGGGCCATAGCGAGAAACACCCTCACGCTACGCTTCCTATCATCTTGTAAGTCCACCTCCATTGTTTTCCATAGAGATATTTGCACATCGCATTGGCGGAATTCTTAGGGAATTAGTCGAATAGATTTTATAGGTTGCAAATGATGCCTTTGAACATCCGGCGCCTTCTGGCATCCTTGGATTGCAAGATCAGAGACTAATTGGGTACGTCGCTAGAACGATGAGCTCAGGAAAAACATGAAGTCTCAGAAATCAGCACCATCGGAATGAATAGACTCCCCACCACTTCTCATCCTGTAAATCAACCTCCACGGAAGAAGAGGCTGAAAAGCTCAACCCGATTACCCGTCAGGTAGACTATAGATCCTATTGCCGTAGTGAAAAAACGTTACTGTGGCACAACACCACAAAGAAGCAAAAGCAATGGCGCTCATTACTTAAGAGGACTTACGAGGAAGATCAGTCATTAGCAAATCACTTCTTCAGCGTTTCGATTAGGCTGCGAAACATCGTCAGAACCTTAACACGCATATAAGAATTGGCCTTGTATTGTTAGTCTCGTCATATTGAATAAATTTGCCCACAAAGTCGCAAATTGCTTCCCAACTGGTGGACATGAACCCTGAGAAAGGTTATGAATTTGTACTAGAAATCAATAGTCAAGTGGAATAGCATCGGGGAGCTTCATTGGGCGTAAGCGATGGAGGAGGATATACATATTGTCCCATATAATCAAGGGCCACCTTCAAAAGAAACCACCGCTAATAATCATACTCATGAAAAAACTTAAATAAGAATCACCTATCATCTAGTTCCTGAACAAAAATACCTCTTCCACGGCCTCACATAGCGCTGACTCGTTCTTTGAAGGAGGGATTAAGTGGAGAATAACCTTCTACCATGCATAGTGTATGACCACAGGTTTGAGAACACATACTTCCCTCCAGAGTGAAGGCATCATCTTCCTCGGCCGAGAGAGATAATTGAGCAATACGAGTCTCCATAGCAAATCGGAAAGTTACATGGGCGGCGAAGCGTGATCCTGAGCGGACCAGAACTCCCTCGACGGAGGAATGTCCTCCCGGATAACAACGGCAAGGTGGCTCACATAGAGGGTCAAATTCCCAATTTTCTTCCAAGTCCCTCGACCACCCTGGAAATATGAACAAAGGCATCGTAGCAAAGTACCAAATTCCAAAAAGAAAAAAATTAGTACCAAATCCATATCGGGAGTTGACACGAAACCCATACCAAAACAACAGAGCTCGATCGCACACCATAATTTTTCCCAACATCAAATAAAATCGGACAAGAACAGAAACAAAATTCCTTAGGAGAGCAGACCAAGCTAGAGGCACACAAGAGCCAGCGTTTACTACAATAGCACCTTAGGTCAACTAGTACCTCAGGCCCTTTTCTGTGATCCTTTGTCATTTCAAACCATGAAAACTTGTGCCGCGTAGTTCAGAAATCATCACCCTGCCTTGCTCTTGTTTATAGCTCTTTACCCAGGTTACCCTTCTTATTGTACGCGCGGTTCCAGTATTTGACGGATGACCATTTCACGACCACGAAGAAATCTTTCAATTTCGAGAGAGATTCGGCTTTGAAACTAGAAGAGCAGGGAGAGCGAAGTAGGCATAAAGGGACCTCTGAAGGATTGGAGGGATAGCGAAAATGGGTTGCGACCGAGAACTACTGTCTGATTACTTAAATTTCTCTTGCACTCTAGAGTAGTGCTCGAAGCACCAGTTCTGCCCGCTCAGAGAGCCGGCCATTTCTCCTCCACGAATCCTCAAACCGCTCGTGCCTGTTAAAACTTGAGGGGAAAGCGGAGAATTTAGAGAAAACCACATGAGCCATAGAAAGAAACATAGAATCGGGCTTGAAAAATTTGAGAGCTCGAATCATGGTAAATGGTGGAAAATCTGGAAGGTGGGCCAGTCCCAGGCATGTCATTATTACTTTTAACCTCTTAGGACTTTAGAAGTGAATCTGGCTTTCTTCATTGGTGCAAAGTGTAATACTTTTTAATTTTATTTGTGCACGAATTGAGACTTAAAAATAGGTTATAGGTTTTTAAAGGACCAAATTATGTATTCCATCTTTCTATTTTAAACGCATATTATGCAGTATGAGAAACATGTGAATTTGGTATTTAGAAATTTCCTGGGCCTTGGGGTGGAGGGATGGATAATGAGATTTTGTTGCTCTAAATAACTGGTAGCTTTAGTGGAGAATATACTCAGTCATATAGTTACATTCATGAGACACACTAACTCATCCTCTATGGGGATGTCTCTCGTAGCAAATTCCAGAAACTAAAGAGTATCATCAATTGGCGTCTATGATAAAAGGTTCTTTCTGTGATGCATGCTCACCATTAGAAAGTTGGATAATTGGAGCTCTAAGGTGAGGTCTCAACTTGTTTTTGGTGTTACTAGTGTACCTTTCTTAAATACTAGCATAATAGGTTGGGCCTAAATGCTTGAGTCATATCTCTTTGCTATAATGCATTTGACCTTATTGTTTTTTATTAAGTCGACACTGCTCATATAGGTGTAAAAATTGATAATTGATAAGTTTTATGGTGTTACTAGCATAATAGTTGCAAAGTGTTCTTCAATATCCCCATCTTCAATCTCAAAGTTCTCTCAATGGTTGGAAGTCATTCTATATCTTCATTCTCAAGCAGACGACGCATTAGTGACGTTGAATGCAACGAAGATCATGTTCTATGTTATTATGGTTTCGGAGCTTCCTTGTGGACTTCGTGGAAGGAGACAAATCGACAAATCTAGGGAGGAGATTTTAATCATGTCAAAATTTTCACAGAAGTATGAAATCAAATATTTATTTGTTTTTTATGTAATCATATTAATTTGGAGCTTTGTTGGGTGTCTTCCAATTCAGGAGAAGGGATGTAGTTTTTTGTGATAGAATCCTAAGATGTCTCTTAGGACAAAGGTGGTTTATCAAAAATTTGAAGTGGGAAAACAAGATGTTGCAAATGGAGTTGAAGGAGATGTAGAAAATGGGAGGACCTTCGAATCTTTGAGAAGAAAAGGATAGATGAGGTTTGAAAAGAACAAGAAGGAGAATTAGAGGAAATAATTTCTTGTGTTTTTCATTAATCCATTATGAATATATATATACAAAAGCCAATCTAACATTCGTAATAGATTATAACTCTATAAGACAAGTTTCCTAATATGTAAAGTAGATATATGCAATAACACTCCCCCTCAAGTTTAAGCATAGATATTAATCATATCCAACTTGTTATATAAATAACTAACCCAGTCTTCACTTAAGGCCTTTGTAAAAATATCATCCAATTGTTCTCTAGTCTTCACATATCCTGTAGAAATCAAATCGAGTTGAATTTTCTCACGAACGAAATAATGATCTATCTCAAATATCTTGGATTCGTTCCTTGGAACGCAGATTAAAAGCAATATGAAGGCATCACCCAGGTTTGTTGGGGCGAGGTGTTCAATGTTGACTTCCGCCAGTAGATGAAGCCACATGATCTCACACACGGGTTGTGTCATCGCTCTATATTCAGACTCTTGCACTAGATCGAAGACAACACTCTATTTCTTACTCTTCCATGAGACTAGATTTCATCCAACAAACACATAGTACCTCAAAGTGGACCTCATGTCTTCTTTATATCCTACTTAATCTACGTTAGAAAAGCCCTCAATTCTATTATGCCCATGATTACTATAAAAATACCACTTCTCGAGGCTCCTTTCAAGTAACATAGAATATGTTCAACAACTGCTCAATGGTCGATCATTAAAGCGGACATGTATTGACTTACAACAACGGCGGTGGGCAATATCACGGTCTGCTGAAATTGGGTGCCATGTCTTGTAGATTACGCCCGATCCTACATCGAGCCTTGATTACATTATGCCCGCGGTGTGTATAAAATACCCACGTCTTGAGGCTCCTTTCCAAATACTTAGCGAATCTGTTCTTGGTGCCTAATGGTGCGATCGTTTGGGCCGAACATGTATTGACTTACAACACTAACTGAGTGGGTAATATCAGGACGAGTTACTGTAAGGTAATTCATCTTTCCAACTAGTCTTCTATATCCCTCAGGATCCTCAAATGTTTCGTCTTCTCTAGTAAGGTGTGCGCCTGGAACCATAGGGAAACTACATGGTTGTACTCCCAACTTTCCAATCTCAGACAATAGATCAAGCACATATTTCCTTTGAGATAAGAAGATTTCATGTTTGCTTCGCATAAGTTCAATGCCCAAGAAGTATCTTAACATCTTTAAATCCTTTGTATGAAGTTAGCTCTAAAGAAAGGACTTAAGCGATGAGATACCTTTAGAGTCACTGTCAGTGATGACAATATCATCCACATACACTACCAATAGAATGATACTTGAACTAGAGTTCATGTAGAAGATGGAGTGGTCAGATTTACTCTTTTTCGTGCCAAATTCCTTAACGGCTTGGCTAAATTTACCAAACCACGCATGGGGACTTTGTTTCAAACCATACAAAGGCTTCTGAAGATGAAAAACCTTCTCTATCTCCCCCTGAGCAACAAACCCCAGAGGTTGCTCCACATACACCTCCTCTTGAAGGTCGCCAAGAAGAAAGACATTCTTAATATCAAGCTGGTTGAGATCCTAATGATAAGTGGCAACCAGTGAAATAAAAATCCGAACATATGTCATCTTAGCAACCGGGGAAAAAGTGTCAGAATAGTCTTACGACATAGGTGTGAGTGTACCCCTTAGCCATAAGTCGTGCTTTCAATCAAGCAATAGAACCATTAGGATTAACTAGCATGAAGCACTGCGCCGTCCAATGACTTTCTTCCGGGTAGATAATTGTACCAAGTTACAAGTACCATTGTCATTTAAAGCTTGCATTTCTTCTACCCTAGCACTACATCAATCAAAGTGAGATAAAGTTTCACATATAGTTTTAGGAAGAGAGATAGAATCTGGGGATGCAATAAAGAACATGAATGTGATGCCAAACGGTTATAAGAACAAAATAACGAAATTGGGTGAACACAATGACGTTTATCTTTACGAAGAGCAATAGGAAGATCATCATTGGAGACTGGATCTAATGTTGAAGTAGCTAGTGTTGGACTCAAGACTGGGGGGTTTTGGCATTGAGAGTATACCTAAGTAATGGGAGGTTTAATAGGAATGGGAGCTAGAGTAGGAACTGGTAAGGAAACATAATAAACCAATAAATCATCATCCTCCCTCGGACTCGTAACAGTAGACAGAAGGGAAAACGACGTAGTATCAAAGAATGCAACATCAATAGACACAAAGTAACGTCGAAGAGTGGGACAATAACACCTATACCCTTTTTGAACATGAGAATATCCCATAAAGATACACTTTAAGGACTTTGGATCAAGTTTAGAGACTTGAGGATGGACATCCCGAACAAAGCATGTGCATCCAAATACCTTAGGATAATGAGAACATGATTTATTGGAAACAATTAGTGGTAGGAAGTAGCCCAAATTAAGAACGATGGAAGCGTCTGTGTAATAAAGAGTATAGGTGCGTCGACCCAAAATGTTTAGGGACATTCATTTTGGAATAAAGGGCTCGAGGCGATCTCGAGAACATACATTCTTTCTCTCATTTCTCCATTCGAGAGGGTGTATCCAACCTGCAGTGATGGGAGAATCTCGTTTACAACAACATGGAAGGGTTAAAAGGTTTGGCACGATATTTCTTGGCATTGCTCGACCTGATGTTTGAACGGAGGCGTGAAATTGTGTTTGAATTTGATTAGTGCCCCAGTGCAATTTTGAACCCTATATTAGATAGGTTTGAGTGCTTTTTGCGCATTAATCTGTCATTACTCTGATGGAAGTGTTCTAGTCTTCTTAGTAACACTTATGCCATTTAGGGTATTTTTGGTTGTTTGGGTATTTGCGCACTCTTGGGAGTTCAATCTCAATACAAGGATGAATCATGAAGTTGGAATTCAAGTCTCGGCCATCAACTTGACCCTAGAATCAATG
>JAEQBH010006141.1:0-150382 GCA_016808115.1 Tetrastigma voinierianum
TGGAGATTGATGGATAAAGTTAGAAAGCATCGGTTTATGTGAAATTGTCTATGGTTGAATAGTAATCTATTAGATATTGTTGAAAAAAAATTGTCTTAGAAAAAAATCTAAACCAAAAAACTAAAAAAAAAAATAGAAAAAGGGTGAAGAGTTATTCCTTTATATGAGGGCATGTCCAAGGTACCATGCATGCCAAATGTTGGGTGCCTTAGACTAGTAGTGGAAACAGAAAATGGTTCGAGAAGGCCAACATTGAGGAATTTACTTCAGGGGCATTATTGAATTCAAAAGCTTTCTAGTTTTTTTTATTTTTTTATGGGATCATGAGATATTTTAAGCAGACACATACACACATAAAAATGCCTTTAAACATTATAGTTTAGTGATCTTAGGCCTAGTTTTTACATTCAAATATCACAAAGTCAGTATTATAACAATGCTATGTTGTAATTGTAATGTTCTTGGCAATAAATAGATTTTTTGTAGTGGGCATCATTCACAAAGAAAAAAAAAAACAAAAATGCAAGGAAAATAAAAGGGACACACAAAATTGTTAACCTACACACCTATTTTATGAGACCACACCCAAACAATGAACATTTCACTATGATTCAATCAATTACAAATACAATCTCGGACTTACATACTCAAATACTTCTTTCTTAATAATATCGTCGATATGAAACATTTTCAAATTAATCTTATTCAATTAGACTTTAGATTTGTTCTCCCCAACAATTGACCTCGAAAACACATTTAAAAAAACATAAAAGAAGGGCAACCATATAAGACTTCTTCTCCAAGTTTATCTTCACAATGCACCATTCATAACGACATCTCTCTCACTAAGACAATGTTAACCATACACCCTCCAAAAAACATACATGAGTCACATTCCCAATTCAATGTAGAGATTTCCGTCCATGAATCATGCCTAATGGATATAAAAAATGATCCTTAAGAATTCTTCCCAATCCAACCCACACAAGTCATCCATTTCATATACAAAACTCAATCAATAAAACCATGTCAAAAGTAGTTCTAAAAGAATCCTCAATTTCTTCAACAATAATCAATTCCAGAGTAATCAATCCTCAATGAAACTTTCCAAATTATTTATAAGCTAAAGATTGTTTGCCCTAACAAGTGATAATTACTAAAATATATGATTGTAACATGAGAAATAATTCAAATACTCTCTCTAAGATTTATCTTAAAAACATAATAATTTATTAAAGTTATTTAAAAAAATTAAATATCTCAAATCTCTTAATTTTCTTTAAAAACAAATTATAAAACATCATATAAGTACTACTTTTCTACATCATATAGAGAAATTATTTATCAAAAAAATGATAAAGCAATTAATCTTTAAAAAAAAAGTTAAAAGATTAGAAGTTTTAAATTCTAATAAGATTAAATTTGATAATAATAAAATTAAATTAATAAATATCATTGAATTTTATTTTATTTATATATTTTAAAATTTAAATTTATTTTAATTTCAATAATATAAAATAGATTAATAATAAAATTAGATATTTACAAAGTTACTTTTATTTTTTGATAAATACGAAGTTATTTATTTGACATTGATTCAACTATTCATCTGACCATTTAATCATTAACCAATAATCTTTTCAATTATAAAATTGTAAATGAGTAATTTGTCTCCAACGATTGGTTTTTAGAAATATTGATTTTCAGCATTTCTTCACAATTCATTGAATAATTTTACAAATCATATTTGATGATCTGTTTTTACTTTTTGATTTTTAAATTTGGTAACAGAAATTAAAAATAAAACATGTTGATTTTTTTTTCAAATTTGGAAAATTAAACCACAAAATTATCTTATCACCAACTCACCATCATTTTGTGCTAAAATAACAAATATAAGAGGTTCACTTAGAATAAGAATTTGAGGGAAAATGTTAGTAGAGTTCACTGACAGAATGGGGCACTGAGGAAATGTAGAAAGAAATAAAAAAAATTGAGGGAAAGAAAATAAGAAGAAAAAGTAAAAAGAAAAAAAATTGGGAATCTTATGTTATAGGTAACTATCTTATTTTATTTAAAAAATCATAAATAAAAGATGCGTATCAAAAGGAGGTGAGCTCATTTCAAAAGTAATTAAAAAGTTGTGCAAAACGTGTGAGGTGAGATTTCTTTTTCTAAAATACACTCATGCCCACCTCACACTTAATCCAATAGAAAAATTAACATGTTGATCAAAATATCCAAGGTGCAATCAAACTCTTCTTTATTCATCAAAGATATCCTAGCCGTGGATCTCGCCCGAAATCTATATTAAATTTTACTTCAATTATACAAATACTGTCTTAGGTTATGTTTTTGAACTTTTTTTTAATTATTTTTTTATTTTCTTTTATACTTTTCATAAAAAAAATTAAGAAGACAATTTTTTTCAATTTTTTTCTTTAGTATTTTTTGAAAACCAAACAAAAACTTATAAACACATTACTCGCATTCTTTCGAAGTGTGTTTGTTTAACGGATAATGAAGAAAATTATCTTAAATTGTTTCAATATATTTATATTTATTTATTTTAATTTTTTTAAAATTTTATTAAAAAAATTTTATCAAGTTTTTTAAATAAAATTAAATATTTTTAATGTTTAAGATTCAGAATTTTATTATTTGTGGGATGATATTTTAATAGCAGAAATAAATTAAAATGAGGAATATTTAGATTATTTTAGTAATATTTGAATAAAAGATGAAATTAAATGATGAGTATTTAGATATTTTGGATACTTATCTAAACTGAGTAATTGCTTAGTGTAAATGATTGTTATGTACCAATGAGGGTATTTCTGTATTGGCAAAATATACGTTCAGCTTGGATTTTTTGCTTGGATTTAGTGAGGTGACCATGAGGGTATTTAGAAGAAAATGTCATCTCGTACGTGGTGCACAAATTTTGATTACTTTTGAAATGAGCTCCTTGATATCAATCTCTTATTTATTATTATCTAAATAAAACCAAATAAGATACCCATAATATAAGATTCCCAAGATATTTGAAGGAAAGAAAAAATAGAGTAAATTTTAATATATTATATTTATTTGCTATCATTTTAACTCATCAATATAAATATAAAGATAAAACAATATAAAAATTTGTAAGTTTTCAATTAATTTTATTTATACTTGATTTTTTTTAAAATTTTTCATTAAACAATCAAGTATAAAAATAATTTTTATAGTATTTTTCTTCTTTTGTCACTTTCTGAACCAAACAATAACTCTTATAAAATTTAAATTATTGATAAAAACAAAATTGGAGGCATATCATAAATATGATTTTTTTTTAGAAAAAAATCATCGCTAATCATTTAAAAACTTTTTTTCCAACTATAACTAAGACAATTTTATTTTTAATATTAAAAATATACAAGCATTCATCATTTTGATTTCAACTTGCTGCAGTATAAGAAGTTCATACTAAAAAAACACAAGGGTATGTTTGGAATTTATAAAAATTTGAAATGAAAAACTGGAGAGAAAAAGTAGAAAATAAAAAAAGGAAAATAGAGTTAATTTTGGTACATCATTTTTATTTATTACTTTAAACTTTTTTATCTGAGGTATGATAACCTAAAATATAAGATTTTAAATAAATTGAACACTATTTAATTTGTAAAAATTTGCAGCAAAATCATTATAAATATTTTAGTTTGTTGTATTATTCAATAACCAAAACAGCCAAAAGCTTCGTTCAGCACGCTAACACTATTGAGGTTGTGGAGCCCTTGCATGTGGAGGTTTGAAAAAGGCTTCCAATTATTAATGCCAATGTCCGTAAGTGAAAACAGATGTAAAATTGATGAAAGTAGAAAAAGGTCAAAATATGAAACATGATGTGACCTGTCATTTGTGCATGGAAAATATAAAAGATGGAGACACATAATTGAGTAATTATGTTTAAAATTTATTTTATCGTCTTCGTTGAAGATAAAATTACTTGGCCATAATTTATTGAAAGCCTTAAAAATGAAAACCACGAGAGGAGGGAAAGACCAGGAAGTGAGAATGGACGACCAAAGAAGGGAAGGGGGACAAAGGGACTCCGTAATCAAGAGTGAAAGATAGAGGTCCAACTGAAACTAGATGAGAAAAGCAAACTGGAGAGAGGATAGAAACGATGTGCTTCTGGATACAACTTCTGGAATATGAAGGGTAGTTACAATCAAACCATACAAAATTTCATATAGGATTTGCATATTTGGTATAAAAATATGATTTCGACATTATATATTGCCATCGCATATATATTTAAAGCAGAATAGCCTTTATAAGAAAATTTTATTTCGCATTACCACTTCATCACGGTATCCCTTTTTGATGTGCCAAAGCCGTATGGTAAACGGTATGTCCGATAAAACCATGACATAAAGGCTGACATGTGGCCTTGGTATTTCCCTTTGTAAAAATTTGCATGTTAATCGTGAACTAAATTCTTTTTGACCATTTTTAAATACAAGATACTACAGAAGAGGTCGCGATAAGAATCCCCACGACCGTAATTGCCGCTTTATTTCACATTTGTGATAAACGCCAACTAACGGCCTCAAACGACGATATCGACGGGACGCATTTAATCTACGTTTAGTCAATACTACTTTACGAGGCCTTGAATGGGTTAAGATTATAACGTTATACAAAGTCAGATGTCAAGAGCGCCCCCATAACAAAGGAGACTCGATCCGATTTTTGCGAAAAATATGGATCCCGACAATGGACACAATCGTATGGTACTCCGTCACCCGAATTCACAGTGATTCCGCGGTCGGGACAATATCAACGGCACTTCTAACGGAGCGCAGGCCAGATCGTAGCCAGGTGAATGACACGAGGGAGCTCAAATGTGGGTATCCACAAGCAATTCATGAAATAAGCACAACTTGGTAAATATAATCAGTATGTCAATACCTTGGTCCAGATCTTATCAAGGTGTGCTACAGGCTCAGGCTTAACAGTCATATGATGCTGCAAGATTCGAGAATAATATACATAGTGGATTGTATACTTGCTTGACGTACTAACATGGAAATTGTGACAAATGGAAATTATATGTAGAAAATATAATTATAATGGTAATTATAAATGTCGTACGTAAATTTTATCATGTTATATGCATGACATAACATGAAATGACATAATTGCATTTTATATGCACAAATACATCACGCCTAGCTCCATGCAAGATAGTACTATTATTCACCACATGAACGCGCTACAGTTTCTAAACGACAACGTCCAAAATCGAGACTCACGGTTGTATAAAATAACAATAATAATAAATCGCGTTGCTTTACAAGCAAGACTGAGTAACCTCTCAGAAAGTGAAAGACCCAAATTCTATTCTTCTTGGTAAGACATATGATCCAAGTGATGAAAGTTCGTGAAAATGCTCGAAGGCTTATGGCTCACTGCGGAGACCCCTAAATTAAGAACCCAAATAAACAAACGAGATTTAATAAATTAAAATTTGATGATTGTCCAATGGTTTAAGTCATTGAGTGAAACACTGATGATCGGTTTCACACCGATATTGCAGCCATGAGTAGTCGACGGACTGAAATATATGAGGTGAGCTCATCTTACGCATTTACACATAACATTCCATATAAAGATTACATTATTTATATGAATATAGTTTCGACGTTTTATATACGCTATTTCATGATTATGAAATAGCCATTGTAGATAATTTATCTACCGGGTACACTCACCCCGCTAGGACCCCTTTAGGTACTGGGGGTGTAATGTGGAGACTATTACTCACAAGGTCATCAGAAGAAGACCGAGACCGCAATATCGATAATGTTTCTTTATAAAAAGTATTTGCGTAAAGTTAATTATACTCAAATCTTTCGACTATCAGAAATATTCTGGCACGTAAATATGATAAAGAGGGTCAGCGATTGGACTCACGACCGTAATTAAAGTCGTTTATTTTAATATTTTAGATTTAAATGTGAAACGAATTGTTCCGATAAAGCACGTATATCGATATCGACGATATCCCGTGTGGGATCGTGATTATTTCTTTGCTGAGACCCCGGATTATTATAATTATATTATTATACGTGTCAGATATCGTGCAGGTTCTCGAACAACAGACTTTGTTCGATTTTTTTTAAAATATGGATCCTAACAAATAAAATACAATAGTGCGATATCAAGTTATCCAAAATTTATAGGAATTCTGTGAGTTGATAGATTGTTAATGAGATCTCCGAATTTGAGGTGCCACAAAAGATGTAGAGAGTGAATAGAATAAGGAAGGAAGGAAGGTGTTTTAGAAGCAAAAACAAAAGGCTGAATAATGTGAACACTGAAGAGAATATTGATTTATGATTTCAGGTGAATATGACTAATTAATAAAAGCTGGATGGAAGACCTGCTTAATTATGGTACCTTGCTACCTATCTACAGCCTCTTACATAAATATTTTTGCCCACTTGTGTGCCAGCGGGAGCTATGTCTTAATTTCTACATGTGCAGGTCAGACTGTCAGAGTTGTACGTGTTGTTACTACTCATTCATGAATGCATTCACTCTACTTCAATGCGTTTCATCTCCTCATTTTAAAACCCCCCCCCATCTACCCACTTTCCCTTCCGATATTGCAAATATAAACATGGTCCGCTCATATACTTTCTCTCCATCTCATTTAGGTGACAATTGTATAAATCTACAACTATAACATTAACTAGTAATAGTTCGAATATTCTAATTAAGATTTATCTTTAAACATGATAATTTATTAAAAGTTATTAAAATTTTGAATCATTAAAAGCATTTTAAATATCTCAAAATCTTAATTTAAAAAGTAATTATAAGATTAGAAGTTTAAAATTTTAATAAGATTAAATTTATAATAATAAAGATAAAATATGGTTATTTTAGTGACATGTGATGTTTTGTTGAAGATGATCTTAATTTCATGTTGAGGTGGGATTGGAGCTGGAGAAATTCAAAACATAAAACATGATAATGAAAGCATCAATAAAAGATGTGGTTGATGAGGATAAATTCTCGATGATTGAATAAAATATAAATGTTTTTGATAGGGTTTGAAAAATAGGCCTTGTGGCCGAGTGACCGTGAAGCAGCCCGGGGTCACTGTGTATTTCATAACAATTTCCAGGTCAGCTCACCTGAAGGACAGATGCGTGGGTAATTGGAAAAGTCGCGTCGCGTAAATCATTAAATCGCGTCGATGAAATAGGATAATCACGATATGATGTATCATAGAATCCCATTGGAAATCTCGCGGAGTGGGAAAATAAGATAGTGCTGATATAGCAATTCATCCCGCACGGATCGAGTCGGATCCGCCCAATAAGGGAAGATAATTAAGATAAGCTGCTTACATGTCCTTTATTGAATCAGATGCAAATAAAAATGAAAATATCTCATCGATGGGAAGAATCTGTCAGCGTCCATTAGGAAAAACATATATTATAAATCTTGAAATGTGTAGTCCCTAGGTGAAAGGTCTGTAACCGTTACGTACTCTGTGGTCATCTTATCTCGGAAAAGCTAGGAAGCTTAGGCATCGAGATGGTCACGGCGAAACCCCGGCCCGCTATTTAACTAGCATGCTGCGAGAGAAATTGCACCGAATACTATAAACCCGGTGCCATATCCGAGCGCTGCCAGACTAGCCCAGCGGCGGCAATCTCGATTAACGGCGATTAACGCTCCAGCCCGATCCGGTTTAAAAAGCGTGTCGATTAGCGGCAAATGCGTAGGAAACGACGATTCGCTCTGAATAAGGCGATATACCGATTCTTGATTATATCAACGAACACAAGCGAGAAGCAGCGCCAATCCACGAGATGCGGGACGCCCGAGCGATCTGGAGCGGACCTCGGTGCGGTGAAAGTGATGACCACAGACACGGATGAGGTGGAGGTGCTCCGCCTCATCAATCAACGCTTGATAGGAAGTTAAACTGGCTATTTAGGCGGATCTGGCCGCGGGAGGCACGAATAGACTTGGAAGGTCGTAACATCCCCTCATGAAGAATGACACAATCTCGGCACTCCTAGGGGTGCTGAAAGCGAAGGAGAGTCAGTAGGAACGGGGGGACCACACTGTAACCCACGGAGATGAGACGACGACTTAACACCGGGGCATGTCAAGGGAACGAGGGAACTCGTACCCTTAGCGAGACCGGGAAGCGATGTCGTGGGTAGGGTTCGGGCGCCGGTAGCTGGTAAGTGTGAAAGAAGTTGTGAGAGGACGGCGCTCACGACCACTATGGACGCAGCAGTGCGTGGTAGTCGCCAATTTCGCGGTAGAGGTGCTCGGCCCTCTTCCCGGCAAAATTCGGAATGCCCGAGTGGAGCGTTCGATGGTGTCGAAGATCGGTCGACCATCTTAGCAGCTTACAAAAGCGAATTGAAATTTACGTAGGTGTCGGAATGCTGTCTGCGATCGCCAGGCTTCGCTATCACATTAAAGGCAGCCCGGCACGGTTTTAACGGAGGCTTCGCGCCGTGTCGCCGTTCGAGAGAGTTCACCGTTCGCGTTGATGCACTTCATTGGTAGGAACATATTGAAAGCAGTTATCATCTGGCGACCATCGACGGAGCTGTGAGAGCACGAGATCCTATGTTCGGAGGTTGTGCCGAGTCTGCGGTAGATATACTTGACGAAAAGTTAGTGATCACCGCGTTCGGCTGGCGTACGGAGTCGCGATCGAAAGATTTGATGTTTTCGGCCTGAAAAAATCCTCGAGCAAGCGTAGTGAGGTCTTCGCCAGCGGAGAAGTGCATTAATGGCGAAGCCCTCGTATCGAAATGACTCCTCGGCGAAGTAAAGAAAAAGCGGGGCCCGAATAACGGCGGGGGCGGGCCACGAACAGCGATCGGGAGAGGTCCCGAAGAAAGATGGAGAGCGGTCCCGAAGGCGCGGAAGCCTCGAGAGATCATACGGGTCACCTCGGCTCGGCGGCGACAACATTATTCACGGTTCACCTTACTGACCCGCGGTATGGCGAGGTCTTGCCTTGCGAAGTCGCCCAGCCAAACGGAGTTCACGGTGGCCGAAATGCCGGATAGTCGGAATACACCCTGAGAATGACACCAGGTATTGCGAGTTCCATAGGGATTACGGGCACCACACAGATGATTGCATACAACTCAGGAAGGAAATAGAATACTTAATACGGCGTGGGTATCTGGCCAGCTGTAGAACACAGCTCGGGCTCGAGGTCGGGCTCGGAGCCCGGCTCGGGCTCAGCCGACCACCGCCATCACCTCGGCGGTTAACAGCTTCGGCACCAACGGCCTTTGGAAATCCATGTGATCTCGGGAGGATTTGCGGAGAGGAGGAATCCATTTCGGCCCCGGGGCCCATACGCACGACATCCCGGGTCGGGAGAGGTAATGGAAGTACAGCGGTGTCAAGCGCCTCGGCTCGACATATCCATGGCATTCTCGTTTCGAGATCGGAATCTGGCACCATGGCGGCCACATGGTAATTCGACGATTGTGGCGACAAAAGCGATTATCGGGTCACACAGTCGACAATGGGAGTTCGGTAGACATCATCTTAGCCTTGACGCCCGATAAGATGGGCATCGGAAGGAGCGGAACGTCGACACCCACTTGCGAGGTTTCTCTGAAGAAAAGTGTTACCCTTGGGCTCGATGCAACTAGTGCTCACCTTGGGAGACCCCATGCGACGGCGGCAGCGACAAGATTCCTCGTTGTAGACGCCCGGTAGCCTATAATATGTTTATTAAGCGAGACCACTCTCGATGCGATAAAGGCCATTCCTCACGCTTACCACATGATGATCAAGTTTCCTACTGTAAGCGGAGTAAGTATGGTTTGAGGAGACCAACGTGTGTCCAGGGAATGCTACTCAACATCCATGAAGCAAAAAACGGTCGATAACATATACTTAGATGAGCTCGACATGCGCGACGAGGTGCACACTCGACTTGAGCCCTCGGAAGAAATTTGGAGCACGTATCGTTGGACGGCGACCACTGAATACCTGCTTTACATCGAAGCGCTGAGCTTGCGGAGGACCTCGAGAAACCCGCACCATTCTTGAGGGCGAGAACAAAGGCGTCTTCTCGTGGAAGCAGGCGGACATGGGAAGAATTGACCCCACAGTAATCACTCATAGGCTGAACGTCAGCTCGTCCTTTAAGCCAGTTAAGCAAAAGAGGAGGAGCTTCGTGCCAGAAAGGAAAAAACGATCAACGAGAAGGTTGGCAAACTCCTCCAGGCAGAAGCAATCAGAGAAGTGGAATACCCTGAATGGATGGCCAACGTCATACTTTTCAAAAAAGCGAACGACAAGTGGCAACTCTACATCGACTTCATTGATGTCAACAGAGCATGCCCAAAAGACAGTTTCCCTTTGCCGCGAATTGACCTCATCGTAGATGCCACAGTCGGCCATGAACTCCTCAGTTATATGGATGCCTTCTCCGGCTACAATCAGATTAGCATGGACCCAGATGACCAAGAAAAGACCTCGTTCGTCACAGGGCAGGGAACCTATTGCTATCGTGTGATGCCTTTTGGGCTCAAGAACGCAGGAGCTACTTATCAGAGGCTGGTGAACAGGATGTTCCAGAAGCAGATAGGAACGACCATGGAGGTGTATATAGATGACATGTTAGTAAAATCCACCACTGCCGAACTCTACATAGCTCATTTGTCCCGAGGCGTTCGGATCTTGAGAGATCTGACATGAAGTTGAATCGACGAAGTGTGCCTTGGTGTCGTAGGAAAGTTCCTAGTTCTTGATCAACAAGCAGGAATTGAGTCAGAAAAAAATAAGTGTTGTGCTTTCGACGTGCCGCCGCCATCGAGGCATAAAGGAGATCGGCGTTTGTGGGAAGAGTGCTTTGCTTTAAGGCGATTCGTATCGGGCTAGTGATAAATGTCGGCGCTTTCTTCAGTTTTAAAAAGCTTTTCAATGGGATGCGAAGTGCGAGGAAGCGTTCTCAGCGCTGAAGACATATTTGAGCTCCCGGCTTCCCTCCCCATTACGGTAAGCCCGGCTGAAGGGGAGCTCCTCACTCCCATACTTAGCGGGTTTAGGACTTCTCGACCAGCGTCTCGTCGGGGACAAAGGTCGAGTTCGACGCGGTTACTATTGCAGGGCTGGAGGACCGAGGAGGAGAGGTACCCGGATGGAGAAATTAATCTTGGCATTAATGCGCTGCGGCTCGGAAGCTCGCCCTTACTTTAGGCTCATACCATTGAAGTTCAACGAATGTCAGTGAAGCGGGTGTTACACATAAGCAGGAGACCTCGGGGTTGATGAAGTGGGCCATAGGCGGCACGGTCGACATCGGATAAAGCCGCGCAATAAAGAGCATGTCTTAGCGGACTTTGTCATGGAAATTCACCTCGTGAGCTTTGCGAGATACCAACGCCCGATTGACCCTCCCCATCACGGAGACTCTCGATGAAGCGGGTAGCGAAGCGCCTGAGGAGCGGGCGGGTTAATCTGACCTCAGGAAGGAATAGATGTTGAGTACGCGCTGGTCCGGATTCCCGGCCTCAGCCAGTAGGAGGCCGGGTATGAGGCCGTTATAGGCGGCCTGACCTTGCCCATTGATGGAAGTTGACGGCGAAGTGCGGCGACTCATGGTAGTAGTAAGGCGAGCCAGGAGACACATACGAGGCCCGAAAGTGAAAAATGATCCACATGCCTCGAAAGCTACAGGTTTCTTGAAAAAGTTAGGTGTGGTCGGTCGAACATACGGGCGGAGGAACTCTCGAGCCGATGCCTTGCGAAGTGCGATGGCCTCACCGAGACCCTCGGAGTTCGCCTTTGTGGTACCTTGCATAACCTTCTATAGATCTCTATGCCGGGGAAGTCGCCCCAATCGGTCGGCCAGAGCTTGGATGGGCCGTTGGAGATACGTAAACGGGATGTCTACTGGAGTGACTGAAAGGGCGACTAAGACTGGGCGAGGTCGGCAGTTCACTTAATCATAAGGGAAGCCTTCTGGCGGGAGTTTTCGCCTCATCCTTAAGTGCATCATGGGAAAAGACGCTGACTATGTGCTAAGGGAAGTGCATTAAGGTGTATGCGGAAATCACATCGGAGCTCAGGCATTAGCAGGGAAGGTTTTAAGGCAGGGATACTATTGGTCTACAATGCTCAGAGACGCGGCCAGGCTGGTCGGGAGATCTGGGGTGCCACCCGGGACCACGCGAATCCTCACCTCCCATCAGAGCCCCCTTGGCGTCAGTCACATGCCCTTGGCCCTTCCAACAGTGGGGCTTGGACATATTGGGACCTCTGCCCATTGGGAAGGGCTAGTGCAAATTCATCATCGTTGTAGTAGACTACTTCACCAAATGGGATGAGGCCGAACCTTTGGCCACAATCACATAACATAAGATAAGCAATTTTGTGTGGCGTGCCATAATATGCAGATTTGGTGTCAGACAATGGAAAGCAATTTGACAACACCAAGTTCAGGGATTTTTGTGCCGAGCTTGGAATTAAGAATTATTACTCATCCGAGCACATCGCAATCTAATGGTCGAGGCGAAGTGCCATCAGACCCTTAGGGCGCGTGAAGACCAAATTGGAAGATCTTCCAAAGGCAAATGTGTATAATACCTCCCAGGGTGTTATGGGCCCTCTACGAGGACTATGAGTGGAAGCAGCCTGAGCCCGTCGCCACGGCACAGTGTGAAGCGGTAGCCCTTGTCGAGGTCGGATTAAAGTCCCCGAGGATCGGGTGGTAAGTGTGGAACACGATGAGGCTCTTCGCTGATTTGGACCTCTAGATGAGAAAAGCGTAGAGCGGGTCCTAGGCGTGCGGAAGATTACCACCACGGGAAGGCAATGGAGTATTGCTGGCAAAAAGTCAAACCCGAGGAGTTACGAGGCCCGGAGTGACCTAGTCTTTAAAAGCTCAGCCGGCGAGGAAGAATCGGCGCGGAAAACTAGGCCCCCATTTGGGAAGGCCCCTTTATATCATATCTCGTCGTCGAACCCGGGGCAATTACGAGCTGGGCGAGAAGGAGGGAAAAATTCTTCATCATGCTTGGAATGCTGAACACCTTAAGCGTTTTTATCAGTAGACCTCGGTTTGTAATATTAAATAAAGCATTATCAATTTTCGGATGACGAATTGAGCGTTTATTGGTTATTTTGTTAGAGCGTCTCAGCTTCGACCATATAATCGCGAAGAAAATTACGCCACGAGGAATGTGAGGATTCATGATTCAAAAAGGAAAAATCTCTCTTTATTCCAATCAAATTACATTCAATTACAATCAGTAATGTCATCCATTACACCTCGGAAGTACAGTGCAGACGGAGTTCCCTCGAAAAAAAAAAAAAAAAAAACCTACGAGGATGGAAAGAGGAAGAAAGGGATGGAAGAGATTATTAGAAGGAAAGGAAAAAGGAAGAATGAGATGTGGAAGAAAAGAAGAAAGGAAAGAAGAGAGAATGAAAGAGAAGGAGAAGGAGAAGAAAGGAGAGGAAATAGAAAGAAGATGAGAAAATAGAGAAGCGACACGAAATGTAAAGCCCTCTACGGGCGCATTCCTAGCACGAGAAGGCAGGGAATAACATAACTCCCATAAAAGGAGACTAGGAAAACCGCAGCTCCCCTGGCGAGTCAATGAGGCCCGAACCCGAGTCCTCGGTAGTTCCGGCGAAGGCGACCCGACCTCGGCCGGCTTCATTTCCGTAGATTCCAGGTTAAGCACCCGAAGGGGCCCGGAATATCAGTATGAACTCCATAACAGCGGGCCCGCCATTTATAAGAAGTAAAGCGTTCGAAACTTCATGTATGATCTTTTCGTTCTCCATGAACTAGCATTAAAGACACTTTCGCATCTTTCCGAAATTAGAAGTCGAAGAATTGCCCTTGTGACTTAGTTTGGCGAGCTCGGCTACTCTTCTCGGGCCATGCGACTGGGTCGGTTCGGCTGAGCGGTTTAGCCGCTAGGCCTTCGCGCCCCGGGGAACCTAGTAGCTCGGTTTGAGGAGCCCGACTACTGTTGGGCCGTACGGCTAAGTCGGTTCAGCTGACGGTCTGACCTGAGCCTCGGCCAGATCCCGATGGCTCGGTTTGAGGCCCGGCTACTGTTCGGGCCATGCGACCTAGAGTCAATTCGGCTCGGGCGGATTAGTACCCAATGCCTCGGCGCCGGGGAGCCCGATGGCCGGTTGAGGCCCGACGCTACTCTATTCGGGCCATGTAGCCTAGAGTCGGTTCGGCTCGACGGTCCCGGCCCGCGAGGCCTTGGCGCCCGGGAGGCGCACAGTGTTTAAGTTTGGGGCGGCTGCTGCGTTCGGTAGTGCGGCGAGTTAGTTGTTCCGGTGGGTCGGCCCACGGGGCCTCGCGCCCGGGAGCCCGATGGCTTGGTTTGAAGAGCCCGACTATACGTTCGGGGCCCGTGCGACCTAAAGTCGGTTCGGCTCGGGCGGATCGTTCCTGAGGCCTCGGCGCCGGGAGCCCGATGCTTCGGTTTGAGAGCCCGACTACTCGATTCGGGCCGTGACCTAGAGTCCAGCTCAGCTGGGGCGGATCGACTAGCGAGGCCTGACTCTAGGAGCGTGTTCGGTTTGAGGGTACGACTGCTATATTTTAGGTCATGCGACCCTAAGGTCGATTCGGCTCGGGCCGTCGACCTGCAGGCCTCGGCGCCGGGAGCCCGGTGGCCAGGTTGTGGCTTCCGACTGCAGCTCGGGCCACGTCGGCTGGGGTGGATTCGGCTCGAGCATATAAGCCCACAAGGCCTCGGCGCGGGAGCCCGGCGGCTCGGTTTGAAGAGCTCGGCTACTGCGCTCGGGCCGTGCGACTAGGACCGTTCCATTTCGAGCGAATCGGCCTGAGCTGCGCGCGGGAGCGGTGGCTGAAGAATGGCTGTCGCTTCGGGCCATGCGACCCGGGTCGATTCAAGCTCGGTTATTCGGCCATCGCCATGTTTCGGTTCGGCTCGACTACCCGACTTCGGGGCGTGTTGCTTTCGAAGTCCGGTCAGTTCGGCCGATTCGACCCTGAGCCTCGGCGCGAACTGTAGTAAGCGAAGTGCTGTTGCCGACTCAGCCATCTGACCCGGAAAATTTGCTTTCGGCTCGGGCGCTCGACTCGACGATCACGACGAAAGTTAATTCGGTTCATGTAGAATAGGCGAATGCTGAAGTAGAAACCAAGCGTGAAGTAAAAAATGAACATTTATTAAGGAAAAGGCTACATAAATCACGGGTCCCGGGCCCGACAAAAAAAAAAAGAAAAAAAAGAAATATATATATATATATATATATATGCTCTCTCTGTCTTTCTCTCATCGACGTCGGTAACCGAAGAGCCCAGCGGAGGTCGGGCATCAGGAGGAGGAGTAGAGGGTGAAGAAGGGGAGTGGGCTTCAGCGGGGGTGTCCGGTTCTCTAGAATAGTCAGTGGAGAGGGACTCCTCGGCCTCCTCGTCGCTAGGGATGTCAAAGTTAAAGTCAGTACAGGTAGACATTATGACATTCCTCTGTGACCACCCGAAGCCCATTGAGTACAGGCCTCATCCCTCAATCTTCCTATAACTTCGTCCCGCTGAGCAACCAGAGTTACTTGTTGATGAAGATCCCCACGTAGCCCACGACACTCCTCAGTCAGGCGTTCCGCCGAATTTATAGCCTCGGAAGCCTCACGGCCGAGCTTACCGTCTATGTGTCTTATCGCCTTGATTCGTCTTTGGCGCCACCGTAGCTCTTTAGACACTTTCATGACTCGCCTGGGATGTAAGAAGCTAAATCTGACCATCACGAAGCTCATCTTAGAGCGGTGACCGTCCTGGCCTCCATCCAGTCATTTTGTGCGGCTCGCGACTCTTCCCGAACCTCGGTTCGCCTTGACCTAGCTCTGAATGTTCTAGCCTCATCTTCTCTACCCTCGGCTTTGGTACGTCTGCAAGCGTGGTATGCTTCCATCGAGACTTAAGCTTCATTGCCTCCTCGGTCGCTGGCCCCTTTTCGATCCGCCAAACACCGACTACCCAGTAAGAATCTACTAGCCTTATGTAAACTCGGGGGTAGCTTTGGCATGACAACCGTTTAGTTTGGCCTTTAGCGAAACTCTTAGTGGTAGCCACACACATCCAGCCTTGAATCGATGTCAAACCTGGTCGACACGGTGAGTTGAAATCAGACAAGACAAGATATGGGAACTTACAGAGGCGACCCCCATGAGTGATAAAGCCAAAGCTTCATCAACAGGCAGCGTGCCCGACCTCTTGAGGTCAGAATCTTTAAGGATTGATGAGACCGCGCCCGCCGCATGCTTGGCGTTGAGGAGCAAGGAGTCGCCATCTCCGCCAGTTTCGGAACCCTTCCTCTTCGATATGCCAGGCCTTGGGAAGGTGAAAACTAACACTCTGCGCAGGAGGATTCCAAACTGTGATGGGCATGACCGCTAGCGGCTGCTCGACAGCCCTCCTAGAGGAGCCTTTTGCCTTTGCGGGACCCGAGCGAGTTGCGAGGCTCAAAGCACTTTAGGGACCTCGGTACGAAGGCAACAACATCTGCCTCGGTGTTCGAACATGGGTAGAAGGGGAAGAGGAAGACGCCCCCAATTTCGGAACCTTGCTTAGCCGGGCGGTCTTTCTCGATGGAGTCGAGTTTTAGTTTCACTTATTTCCGGGGACTTTGAGCGGCGTCTCCACGAGACAAGCTCTCCCTTTGTGGAGAAGCGACGCGCGGGGCCTAGATGGGGACTTTCATAGTGAAAGGAGGTGAAGGCCTCAAAACAGCAGGGCGGGTAGACCTCGAGCTCGAAGGGCTAGGAATATCCGACTTGATCAGCTCCGCGTAGGGGCGCAGGGAACACTTAGCCAACGCCTGCGCTATGACGTTATCTTTGGGGTTGAGATCGGGTCGAGCACCTGGGAGGCACGTGAATGATGCGAGAAATTAGAGATACTGATGACCTCTTAAGATTATACGAAACAAGCGGCAATTTCAGCGTAGATTGCCGGGGTGGTAGAAACAGCCCAGGCACCTGAGGTGTCGTCCTTGTCGAGATTATACTCTCGATTGCGACCGGCCGACAAAGTAACGTTCCTTGAGCTTGTGGGAAGAAGGAAGATCGAATCGCGAGGAGGAATCTTAGGTGCGCTGGAAAAATAGAGGAAGCCCTCGCGGTTTCCTTCGCGCTAAAAAGATAAAGGAACAAAGCTATATTGGGAGCAGAGGGCCACGACCACTTTGAGAAAACCAATAGACGACTAAAATACCCGACCATTAGGCGAGTTTAGAAGGACTAGTATTGAAGTCTTTGTAAGCGCTTTTATGAAGGGATCTGGAGGAAGCGAAAACCCAGTGCTCGAGAAGGCCATGAGAAGAAACCATCTTAGGTACGAATGCACATAGGAGGTGGCGTCGGGGACAGGCTTCGAATGCCAAAAAAGGAGGTCGGTAACGTCTGGCAAGTGGCCCATATAGGGTCGGGCCTTGCTAGGCCCCCTGACAGCATTCACAAAGCAGCGGATTTTAGATATTCGACCCCAGGGATCTTGTCATTATATTCTCATACGCCACCCGAGGAAAAGGGCGCCCTGAGGCATCTTGAAGATCAACCAGGCCGAAGCAGTTGGAGGCGTGCGATCAAAGCGAAGCAGGCAACGATGAAGGTACCTCGATGTGGAAGAATGACGGACCCATGGTGATAGCGAGTAATGAAAACAAAACTTAGCCCTGACCCTAGCCTGGCGCCTCGTCGTATGGATTCGAAGATGCAAAGGAAAGACGTAGCGATCCCGGGTATAAAACGGAAAAGTATCTCGAGAAGGCGGCTAGAAGGACTGCGCGCAAGGTTCAGACGGAAAACTAAGGAAGAGGGAAGTCCGAACTCAGTAAAAGCAAAGAAAATGTTTCAGGATCGGGGCGCAGCGAGCCTTCGGATGTATCTTAGAAGAAGCAGAAGAGGCGAGAAAGGCGGGAGAAATAATAGGCGCGAAGCAGAAAATCATCGTTATCACAAGACATATGACGGCTGACAAAGTGCTAGCCGCCGGCCACGGCGGGCGCGTGGGAGTATGCCGAATCTGAGAAGCGTTACGGTGCTGGTATGTCTGCGGGTGGGAGCAGGCGATAGGGTTTGAAAATGGCGCCCAGCAGTACGCTGCCAGGGCGGAAGAAATGGCCGATGAAACACCGGTCCCGGTGCCGGCCCCAACCAGGCTCGGTCAGCTCATGCGAAGGATGATAACATGGGTAATTGGGAAAGCCCACATCCTGCAAATCAAACTAAATTCCATCGATAAGGGAAATAGGATAATCTCCCGATAACGTCTTATCACTTAGCGAATCCCATTAAATCTCGCGCGTGAGGAAAATAAGATAATTCGCGATATAATTCAAATCTGGAGATCAAGCGGGATCATGTGTCTGGGGAGAGATAATTCGAATAAAGCTGGCTGCTTTTCTAATATCGCTGTTCAAACTAGATCTGCAAATAAAGGCGGAAAATATCTGCGTCGATGGGGAAATAATCACAATAAGTGGCCCAGGAAGCATGCTCTTACACCATCAGAATGCAAATCAGTGAAAATGCATAACACATTAATTCTAGCGACCTATCTTTTCTCTCAGAAAGAAATTGACTTAGGCATCGGAGCGGTCGCGGGCGGCCACGCCGGCCAATTTCTTCTTGCGTGCTGCCAGAGAAGTCTCTTGGCGCTTAGGGCGCAAACCGGTGGTGCGTGCTCCCAGGAGCTCTTGGGCCAGGCCAACAGTAGCCGTCTCAGGCCGGCATTGTAATAATTTCAGTGAGTCAGGTTGAAAAATGTCATCCAGTTTTAAGACATTGTTAAGAAAAAAATGTCTTTGAAAAAAATCTAAACCAAAAAACTTAACAAAAAAAAAAAAAAACACAAAAAATTGAAAAAATACTTCCTTGATCGAGGCATGTCAGGTAGCATGCTTGCTAATAAGATGTTGGGTGCCTTCAACTTGCGGTGGAGCAGAAAATGGTTTGAGAGGGCCAATTTAGTGGCACTACTAATTCGAAAGCATTCAAGTTTAGTGAAGTTGAGTCTAGTTTTTATATTCAAATGTCACAACGGTATTATAATACTGCTTTGTGATACTTGTAGGGATGTCGGTGATAAATTGATTTTTTGTTGTCGGCATCGCTAAAAAATTTTGCAAAGAAAATAGATGGGACACACGAAATTGTTAACGTAGTTTGATGCATACACCTACTTTGTGAGGCTATGTCCAGACATTGAATGTTTTACTATGATTCAATCGATTACGAATAACGATAACGATCTTACATACTCAAATACTTCTTTCATAACAATGTTGTCGTTGTAAAGAATCTTATTCAAAATTCTTTAGATTTGTTATCTCCAATAATTCACCTCAAAAACACATTTAAAAAAACATAAAAGAAGGGCAACCATGGAAGACTTATTCTCCAAGTTGATTTTCACAGTGCACCATTCATAACAACGTCTCTCACTAAGGCAATGTTAACCATACACCTTCCAAAAAAATACATAAGTCACATTCCCAATTCAATGTATGGATTACCGTCCATGAATCATGCATAATGGATATAAAATATGATCCTTACGAATTCTTCTCAATTCAGCCCACACAAGTCATCCGTTTCATATACAAAACTCAATCAATAAAAACATGTCAAAAGTAGTTCCAAAAGAATCCTCAAGTTCTTCAACAACAATCAATTCCTGTAATCAACCAAATCAAGAAACTTTCCAAATTATTTATTGGCTAAAGATTGTTTGCCCTAACAAGTGATAATTACTAAAATATGCGATTGTAACATGAGTAACAAATATTCTCTCTAAGATTTATCTTAAAAACATAATAATTTATTAAAGCTATTTAAAAAAACAAATATCTCAAATCTTAATTTTTCTTTAAAAACAAGTAACTATAAGAACATCATATAAGTACTACTTTTCTACATCATATAGAGAGAAATTATTTATCAAAAAAATGATAAACAATTAATCTTTCCAAAAATAAAAAGAAAGTTAAAAAGATTAGAGTTTAAATACTGAATAAGATTAAATTTAATAACTGTAAAAATTAGAAATAAATAATATCTATGAATTTTATTTTATTTATATATATATATTTTAATTTTAGGAATTAGATATTTATGAAACTACTTTTTTTGATAAATACAGAGTTACTTATTTGACATTGATCAACTATTCATCTGACCATTTAATCAAAAACCAATAATCTTTTCAATTATAAAATTATAAACGAAAAATTTGTCTCCAATCATTGGTTTTTAGAAACATTCATTTTCAGCATTTCTTCACAATTCATTAAATAATTTTACAAATCATATTTGATGATCTGTTTGGACTATTTTTACTTTTTGATTTTTAAATTTGGTAACAGAAATTTCAAACAAACATATTGTTTTTCTTCTAAATTTTAAAAATTAAACTACAAAATTAACTTATGAGCCAACTCACACCATCATTTTATGCTATTATCTATTAAAATAACAATATGTGAGTTCCACTTATAGGAATAAATTTGAGGAAAATGTAAGGAAAGAAATAAAATTTGAGGGAAAAGAAAATAGGAAGAAAAAATAAAAAAGAAAAATTGAAGGAAGAAAAATAAAGTAAATTTTAATATATTATTTTTATTTGCTATCATTTAATAGTATTTTTAATACTTTCTTAACCGTTGTCAAAAAAAAAAAAAACCTTTATAGAACCAAACACAAAGGTGTATCATAAATATGATTTTTTTTCTGAAAAGAGATCATCTAACTAATCATTTAAAAACTTTTTTTCCAACTATAACTAAGACCCTTTTATTTTAATTTCTTATTAAAAAATATACAAGCATCCTATCCTATTTTAATTTCCTTAAATTTGCTTAGGTATAAGAAGTCCATACACAAAAAAACACATGGGCGTGTTTAAGTATTTGCAAAAATTCAGAAATGAAAAAATAGAGAGAAAAAAATGGAAAAATAAAAAAAGAAAATAGAGTTCATTTTGGTACATCATTTTTATTTATTACTTTAAACTTATTTTATTTATATTAGATAACTTTAAAATATACGTTTTAAATAAATCGATCAATATTTAATTTTGTAATTTTTAAGAAAGAATCATTTATAAATATTTTTATTATTATTTTTAATAACCAAACCATGTGCTGAATCCAATTATTGAGGTTGTGGAGCCTTGCATGTGGAGGTCTGAAAAGAGCTCCCATTATTAATGCCGACAAGTGAAACAGGTGTGGCATTGATGAAAGTAGAAAAAGGAAGAAATATGAAAATGATGTGACCTGTCATTGTGCATGGAAAATATAAAAGATGGAGACACATATTATAATCGTTAATATAAAAATATATTTATTTATAATAACTAATAATCTATTCAGTAAATAAATATTAATATTTATAATTTTATTTTTATAAAAAATAGTTCTTATCCATTGTTTTTACTCAAATTTATATTGACTAAAATTTTTTAGATTCAAGATATTTTTACATTTATTATTTTCATATTTTGAATCTATTTTTATATTTAAAATTTTTTATGTAACATTAAACATAATTTTTTTTAAAAATAAAAAATACTATTCACCATAAGTTAAAACATGTAAAAATAGCGACACCAATATTTAAAAGTACAATTAAATATTAATATCAGTTTTTATTTTATATATAAACCTTTGATTATAATGTAGGACTTAAACCTCAAAACTACTATCTTTCATATGTCTACTTATTTAAACTTTACTTAGGCTATCATGTGTAGATATAATAGATAAATGTTATTATATCTTAAAACTATTTTTTATTTTTTAAATAAAAATAATATGAAAAACTATTAATATAAATTTCATTTCATTCAATAAAAAACTATAAATGATAATTTTTGAGAATATTTAATTTAAAAATATTTGAAGAGAAGTAGAATTAAAAATTAAAAATATTTATATTTATTATTTTAAATTAATAATAAAAAATTATTTTTATAATTGTATTTTAAACATTGATATATTATTATATATTATAGTAATTTTAGATATTAATATTTATTACATATAAATAAAATAATATTAGTATTTACTAAGCAGATAATTTTAGAGTGAATAGTTTTTATTTTTATTTTTCAAAAAATAATGTTAAATTCTATAAAATTTTAAAAATATAAAAAATATATTCAAAATATGAAAATTATAAATATAAAATATTATGAATATAAAGAAAATAAATTTTATATGCAATATTAATAAAATTTTAAACTTCAGTTATTTATTATATTGTTAATTATTATAGATGAATTATTAATTATTAGATGAATGTATTTTATATTAAAAACTAATATAATATTTGATGTATTAACATTTTTTTACTCTTATTTTATAAAAAAATCTAAAAATATTTTTTACCTAGATATTAATATTTATAATTGTACTTTTAAAAATCGATTTCGTTATTTTTAGGTTATATTTAACTAGTGTGAATAGTATTTTTATTTTTCAAAATTTTATGTTTAATATTCTATAAAAAATTAAAATATAAAAATATATTCAAATACCAGAAAAGTATAAGCTAAAAATATTATGAATATTTTAAAAAGAAAATCAAAATTTCAAAACATTAATGTTTTATTTATTTAATAGATGATTAATTATTATAAATAAATATATAAACTTTCATATTAAGATAATTTATTTTAATATATTAATTACAAATAATACTAAAATGAGATTTAAATTAAAAATTAAAAGTAAAAAAATGAATTATTATAGGTGCATTGGATGGGAGGCTCAGGCTGGGGTGGGTGGGGTCCGCGTTGGTTGGGTGGGTGGAGAGGGGGGGCAGGTAGGGAGGGGCTTTTTGGGAATGAGTGTTTGACCACTTTTTGAGTGCTCTTTTTGTGAAATAAAATTCTCAAAGTTACCTTTTTTTGAAATACAATTCCCAAAGTTACCTTTTTGTTGGATTCTTTTTATTTAGGCCCTCAATTTTTAATTTCTTTATCCTTGAGTATATAAAACATAATTTACCTTAAATATTTTTGCTGGAGCTGTACGTAATGACTTAATTTCTGCATGCATACGTCAGACTGTCAGAGTTGTACGTGTGGTTAGTATTCATGAATAAAGAATTCATTCACTCTCCTTCAATGCGTCTCCATCTCGTCCTTTTAACCCCTCCCCCTCCCCACCACCATCTACCCACTTTCCATTCCCTATTAATACAACCATCCATATATGTACGATTCTCTCCTCCATTCGTTCATAGCCTGTCTCCTTCAATCTCCATTAATGGGTCCACTACAATAAACCTCCCTAAAATTACCATAGCAAAGGAATCTATAAGAATAATATTACTGAGTCATTTATTGAAAATGATCTTAATTTATTTTATACTTTTATAAAAGAATCATAATTAATTGTATCATTCATTTAATTTTTCATTCAAGATTCTACTCTTAGAACTATAAATTAATAATGAGTTGTATCATCGTTTTAATTTTCTTTCCTTTCCCAAATTATTAGGTGATCATTTTATTTATTTATTGTAATAATTTAAAAAAGATTAATTATTTCTTTTACATGCTTTAAAAGGATATTTTGAGCAAAAACATTAAAAGTTGCTTTAATTGAATATTATTCTTTATAAAACGATTATTTTGAACCCAAACACTGAGAGGGCCAACATTATATTTACTTCAAGAGCATTATTGAATTCAAAAGCATTTTAGTTTAGTCGTAATTATTGAAATCTACAATTATTTTTAAATATTTTTTTCATTTTTATTAACCAAAAACAACCAAAATCGTCACGAGTTATTAAGTTGTTGAGGAGCCCAGGCATCTGCACTCTGCAGGTTTGAAAAGGGCTTCCATTATTGATGCCAGTAAGAGGAAAACAGCAGTTGCCTTGGAAGTGAAGAAAATAGAGAAAGGTGAAAATATGAAACATGATGTGACCTGTGAATGGAATGTAGAAAAGTTTGGAGACTCCGGGAATGTGGACACGAAATTTATTTCCCATCTTCGTTGACTATAAAATTACTTGGCCATAATTTATGGGGAAAGATGAAAAACCTTTCATGTTATAAATTTCTCGATTTGCATAAAATATTATCATATTTATAAATAAAATATTATAAAATTAAAGCAAAATCATTTGCATTGTTGGTTGTCAAATATGCAAATCATTTCAACATCAGTAGTGGGTTTACTTATAACATCAAAAACCTCAAAGACATTCACTATTAAATCATTTGCAATTTAAATATTGTGTTCTGATATTTTTTGTGTGTTAACTGCGCCGATTTGTAGGAAATTGGTTGTAATCTTAAGTTTGTAATTTTTTTATTAATGGGAGTTGTTCGTTGGCCGGGACGTGGCGGTAATGAGCATAGTTAATTTAAGGTATTCTTTGTTGGTATTGGCGCTACTTTGATTGTGTTATTTGTATCGAGTGTTTCACCGAGATATTTTCGTTGTAATTTGTTCATATGAATAGCGCGTATGGCTGATGGTAGGGAAAACTAACCGGATTTTTCGACGGTGGTATCGGGGCCGGAGTTACCAGCGGTATGCTACGTGGTTGCGGTGTTATCGACCTTCCACATCAGAGAAAGGTTGCTTTGGGAACTTGGCGTTTTATTTCCCCATAGTTTGGTATGCTCACGTGGTTGCCGTGTTTTACGATCTTGCGTCGTAAAGATTATTGAGATGATTAGCGGTGACATCTTTTTGTTATAGAAATGTCGGGGTGAATCAGTGCACCATCAACCTACGCATCGAGAAGAGTTACCGTCAAGATCGATGGTGACTAATACGGAAATTTGATGTGGAGAAATTTGATAACGCCAATAACTTTTACTGGCATGTGGCAGTGTGAGGTCTGAATGTTCTTTTCCAAGCGGAGCTTGATGTTGCACGCTAGAAGCGAGACGAGAAGATGTTGATGAGAAAGATTGGACAAGAATCAATGAGTTTAGCATGTGAATGCGATTCGTTTGTGTCTCTCAATTTGAAATATCCGTTTATGATAGAGGCATCGGCAAGCGAGTTGTGGAAGGAGATGGAAACGAGTTAAGTGAAGAAGAGCATAGAGAGCAATGACTCTATACGAGAGCAGTTGTACCTTCAGTATAAACCAAGTACCATGAATGATAAGTATCGCGAAATTTGATTCGGTTAGTAAGCGATTTATTGAATCCCAGATGAAAGTAAGTGATGTTGATAAGGCTTTGATATTGTTAGCTTCCCTTCCTGATGAATATGAACATCTTATTGTTAGTATGTTGGCTGGGAAGGAAGCAATAACTGCAAAGTAACTCTTCTTTCTGTATTACAATGGTCCCGGAAAAAGGATAAATTAGAGCAGAGCTTCAATTTGGTGAAACTGCTTGTTCGAGGTTGAAATCAAGCCCAGAAAACGAGGAGAAGGAAGATCGGTCAGAGCAAACTTGCAAAAGATGAATGTGCCTTTTGTCACGAAGGGCATTGAAGAAGAGCGTCAGAAACTCACGAGAGAAAAGAAAGGAAAGGGTGTATGCGAAGCATGTGTGGTGAAGATGATAAGTCGAATTTTCAGCAGCGTATTGTCATCAGTGACTAATCTTGATGAATGGTTGTGTGATTCGACTGTTCATTCCATATGTGTTTTAGAGAAAGGGAGTGGTTCTTCAACTTTCTGAGAACTTGATGAGTGGTGTTGTTTATCAATGAGCAAATCAACCTTGCAAGATAGGCGGGATCGGTTCAATCAATTTGAGAATCATGATGGGTGCGACCCGGTCTTGTGGATGTTCGGTACATTAGAAAATTGAAAGAATCTAATTTCTTTGGGAACCTTGAGTCAAAAGGTTTCATTATCATTCTCAATGGGATTTTGAAAGTCGTTTGAGGGCACTTGTGGTGATGAAGGTATCGGGGCTCTTTGTGCCTTTATCAAGGCGACATAACGGTCGGGACGTGACGGCCCGATGTCGGAGCGGACCGTAGGCGAGATGTCAGGTTATGGCATATGAGACTTGGACATGCTAGAGAGAAATCTTTACCCAAGCATTGGCTATCATGGTTATTGAAAGGTGCAAAAGACTGCAGTGGATTTTTGTGAGCAATGTGTTACGGGAAACCAAAGGGTGAAGTTGACACTTGCAATCCATATCTAGAAGGTATATTGGATTATATTCCTACAGAGGCGATATAGGGACCAACGAGACGGCTTCCTTGGAAGTAAACATTACTTTGTTACATTTGTTGATGACTTTTCTAGAAGAGTTTGGGTGTATACGATGAAATCCAAAGATGAGGTGTTCGAAACATTTCTTGTATGGAAGAAAATGGTGGAGAACCAGACAGGGAGGAAGATTAAAAAAAGTACTCCCGTCGACAATGGAAACGAGAATCTCGAAGTAGTCAATTTTCGATGATACGCCAGAAAGAAGGCATATCTCGGCACTTTTTGGAGTTAGAGATACGCCGCGGCGGGGGGAATGGGGTGGCGAGGCATGGTCGAACCTTCTTGGAGAAAGTTCGGTGTATGTTGTCAATCTTGGTTTAGGTAACCAGTTCAGGCTGAGCGTATGTATCTGAAATCATCTCATTAACCGTCTTGCCATCCAATTTGCACTAAATGGAAAAACACCCTTGGAGGTATGGTCTGGAAAACCTATAAATGATTATGATACTTTACATGTGTTTGGTTCCACTGCTTATTATCATGTAAAGATACAGGAATGGATCAATTTAAAAGGCATTGTTTATGGGAGTTACCTATGGTGTCAAGGGATCTGTTTGGTGTCTATCTTGAAGAAAATTATTTATAGGGGATGTTACTTTTGATGAATCGACATCTTGAAGAAGATAACAACGGATGGAAAAGTGTCGAGAGAACACTTTTGACGAGAGGGGAAGGCGTCGCGGTGGAGGGTACTCGAGCGGGTGGAGTTTGAGGGCGACTTCGGTTAAACCGGGTTGAGGCCAATGGAATGAGAACACAAACATATATTGGATAGGAAGAGGTTTGGCTTGAAGAACCTCGAATGACATAATTTACCAGGTACCGTAATGAGGCGAAGAGATTAGGAAACTTGCTCGGTTTGAAGATATGGTGGCTTATGCATTTCCTGTGGTAGAAGAAGGTATACCTCAGACTTTTCTTGAAGCAAATAATAATCCAGATAAAGAAAACTGGAAGAAAGCCATGGATGAAGAAATGCAGTCCCTTGTGAAGAATCACACTTGGAAGCTAGCTAGACTACCAAAGGGAAAGAAAGCGATTAAGTGCCGTGGGTTTATGCCGCGAAAGAAGGATTTCCAAAGCGGGGAATGGCGTTATTCTGAGGCAAGGCGGTAGCTAAAGGTATGCTCGAAGGAGGAATTGACTCTGATAGGGTATTTTTCTCTGTTGTGAGCATTCCTCCATCGTATTTTGTTAGCCTTGGTAGCATAGTTTGATATGGGCTGGATTCAAATGGACGTGAAGACGACATTCTTACATGGTGATTTGGAGGAGGAAATCTATATAACTCAGCCAGATGGTTTCAAAGTTGTTGGAAAAGAAAATTGGGTTTGTAAATTGAACAAATCGTTATATGGTTTGAAAGCGATCTCGAGACGTGGTATAGCGATTTGATCGAGTTCATGATAGACGAGAACTACGAAGCAGTTTTGATCACTGTGTGTATTTATGCAAGCTACAAGATGGATCTTTCATATACCTTCTCTTGTATGTTGATGACATGTTGATAGCATCAAGGAATCAAGGGGAGATATGCAGATTGAAGGCTCAACTGAGCAAGGAGTTCGAAATGAAGATCTGGGTAAAGCCAAGAAGATTCTCGACATGGAAATGCGAGGGAGCCAGGACAGAGAACACCACTTTGTTTAGCTCGAAGCAATATTTGAAGAAGGTACTCTGACGCTTTGGTATGTACGAAGACCCGAACCTGTAAGTACCCCCTTGCTCCTCATTTCAAGCAGTGCTTCACGGTGTCGAACGGAAGAGGAACGAGAATATATGTCAAAGGTTCCTTATTGAATCTACGGTGGGTAGCTTGATGTATGTTATAGTGTGTCTGAGGCGACATTTTACATGCGGTGGGACGTGACGGTACGTATTATAATCTTGGAAAGAACATTGTGGCGGTGAAATGGATTCTAAGGTACATTCGAATGTATTGAGCGGTCCGTTGACTATCCGTCGACCTGAATACTTTCGTGAATGTCGGGTGACTGACATTTTTACGAAAATGTCGGACGAGTCTCACTGCAATGCGGGGAGCTCTACCTAAATACAAAACTTGTATAAACTTGCATTTACCTGTCCCAAACAGTCCAATATATGCAATATATATTCAATACGACAACTGGCCCGTAAGCGATCGCTGTCTGTACGATCATGAGTCGACTATATCCAATAATTCTGAGAGTAATCAATTCTCCTTTACTCTGACACATATTAAAATTCTAACATTCTAATACATGTATGCACTACTAATCCAAAGCCACAATCAGAGCTTTTCTTCTAAGCTTCAGCCTCTAGAATGGCCGTCTCTCGCACGCTCCATGCGTAAAGGGGTCCCACGACGGGGTGAGCTAATGCTCGATGGGAGAATTGCCACCCAAGTGGGCTACTCACCACCTAAGTGCGGTGCAATGTGTTCCAATTAAACACATTCAAGTAAATGCATGATCCTACTTGAATGTCTACATGACTTTGACACCGGATCGAGTCCTCAGCGACTCCCTCACACTCGCCTAAACCTCGTATGAAATATTATGTTTTATTTGTGAATTTCACATAAGGTGTTATAGGTGTGGACCATCTCAGATGTTATATTCCCAGTGGACTACCCTCAGGATATATCGATTGGTATTCCAGGCGATTGATATTTTTAATTTTGGACTACCCTCCGATAATTAATATTTTAGGCTGCCATAGAATAATTTTTCTCTGTTTCGTATCGTGCGGCTGGCTCACATAGCCTAGGATGTTCCGGTGCATATGGAATGGATGTATGCCAATTCAATCTGATCCCAATCACATGCAAATATGTAAACATGCACATATCCACATAATATCCAATCACCTGTCGTGTCATGTAATTAATCAATTCATACATAAAAATTAGCTCACTTGGGCTAATGATGGCTTATGGCAATTCCACTTGAATCACTCGACCCGAACACATATTCGCATGAAAATATATTTTCGTGTCTCTATTCTAAGAGTGGAAGATAAAAACCTAGTTTTGATTCAAACACACCATCTATTCATCGGTTCCTTTGTGAACCGCATTTCAAGCCATTGCAGCTCATTGATCAAAGCATGATTTATTTCATTTGTAGATTCCACCAGCGAAACAGCCTAAGCTACGGCTGCACCGCCCAGCTCAAAATCTTGTATCCAATTCGGTCCCGTGTTTTGGGACCGATCTACCAACCCATTCGGCCTTTTTCTGTATCATTTTAATTTATTCAATAAATCATCAAACATGACACCCAAAACGGCCCTCACGTCACGAATTTCTGATTTTGGGTTTCAATAATTTCACTAAATTTGGTCCCGAGTTTTGGGGCTAGATCAAGCGACCGTTCAAGGCCTCGGAAACTAACGAAACATCGAAAAACACTTAAAATGGGGAATAAAACTCAAATAGAGAAAACCCTCTATCTGGAGGCATCAAAACTCCAACTTTTTGGTGTCCACGCGTAGCCTGCTCCGCGTAGAACGTCTTTCCTTCTCGGCCCGAAGATTGCCGACGGTTGGATCTCTTGATATTCTAGAGAGAAGGAGGTCCTTCTCTCTCTAAAAAATCAAAAACTCTATTTTCGTTTGACTACTGGTTTCCCCTGCTCCATTTCACGTTTTTTTTTGTTCCTTTTTGAATTTGAGGAGATGAAGACTATTGGCTATTTTGGCATTTAGTTCATATAATCAATTTATTTCAAGTCTGTTCCCTTCTTTCTCCGGTTTGACATTCGGCGTTGTCTCGACCGTCCATTTCGTCGTTTATCTCTTTAAATCACGAAACATGGCCACGTAGTACTTGTTATATGTGACTTTTCGTCGTATCGAAAATCGTTTCACGATGCGAAGCGGAATCTTTTTCGAAAAGCGTCACCGCTTATTTGTACCGAAATATTCTGAGATTTTGCGTGCTACTTTGGATTTTTGAGACGATTCCAACGGTGAAATCTGTTTCGATCATCACGAGATCTAGAGAATAAATTCACGGATTTTTTAGCCAAAATAACAATTTTTAGCGAAATTACGATTTTCTTAGTTTTAATAGAATTGGAAATTTTCGGGTCTTACATTCTCCCCTCCTTAAAAGGAATTTCGTCCCGAATTCAGAACGATCACAATCACTCACATGCAATTTCCAAAGGGGTATCCAAATCTCGAGTCACTTCTAACTCCTATCATTCAACTTTAAGTCTATGTGATAATTTAACCGTGTGTTTTCATATCGGGCAACATAACTTCTTATTTGCCATTTATTCACGTTCACACAGAAATTCGGATATCCCCCGCGGGTCTCTTACTCCACCGCGAAATTAAGGATCTACTCCCGGTTCTCTTATATAGAAATTCGGGATATCTCCACAGGTCTCTTACACCCATACGGGGCGTTCGGGATCTTGCAGCGGTCTCGCTTGTGCAACTCAGGGCTTCTCACCTTAGGATTTCTTTGCCCCCTTTTTGCTTTGTCACGCTTTAATTACTCTTCACTTCACGATTGACCAAAGTGCCGTGGAGCGTAATTCGAAAACTGACTAAACCCCAGGCTCACAGTGGTGAATAATGTCTGAAGTGAACCCACACCCAGGCTCGTGCAATATTCTTGGGTGCACATGAAGCATAGCGATGCTATACTATGACAACCAATCCCGGTTCCACCATGAGCAGAATCTCAGAGATCTCACTCGTAATCGACTATCAGTCGACTCTCACCCCACATCCTTAGGAAGAACATCTATGCACAGCTACTCTAAAGGCCTTAACCTCTAGCCCAATCAATGTCGGTAAATAAGTTACTTGACCTTAGGCTAAGGTCTCAGTGCCGCTTGACCCGATGGTTGTCAACTCATCCATGTCAGCCTGACATCCAGCAACGATAGATCACACCATACTAGATTACTGCAGCTTATTTCTTGTGACCACGTCGTCACGAGCTTAGGCCCACACTTTGGCCCCTCGGCCTATTTGTGTTCTTTGGAAGTGCTTGTATAACACCGAAGCAGGCTGGCTCCTCTAGCATGCCTTCTTGTGGAGAATATACTCATATCCTCTCTTGTCCTACACATTGTGGGCTATGCTTGTCCTGACCACGGGATCCACATCCTGCAGGGGTAATCCCATCTCTCATGCTCTCAATCCACATTTTAGTCCACGAAACTAGTGTGAAGCATAAGTCTTACGCCTCTTCCCGAACTAGGGAAAGGCGAATCCCTCCTCTTACTACCAACACCCGTGTCAGTGTTCCAGTATCCTCAATCTCTATACATGGTGGGCTAGCCCCTGACTAATGATCCGTATCCCTTCTAGGTGAAATCCACAACAATCACGCCCGAATGGACAACTTGACCCATTCTCGAATCTTACGTAATACCCGTGTCCAAGAACCTATGTATCTCGGGTGAAATTTGGTCTCTCCCGACCATCAACGCCTCGACCTTCTCTAGGTCGTGACACTCCCAGATGTGACACCACGTGTCACACAAAAATCTCCCTCAGTGGCTTCAAAACTGCCCTTCTTGAACTTGGCGTCTACGACTGGTAGTGGTCTCCTGGAGTAAGCGACACACAATCCTCAAGTGATACTCATGCTCCCACTACGGCGGGAGTAGATCAAAATGCCATCCGAAGGAAACTACGACAAGTACGATCTGAATAGGGTTGGAACACCACATGCATGAGATCCGCATGAATCTTTGCTAGGCGCGTTCGTCGATCGAGAAATCCTTTGTGACTCAAAGTGCCCATAGCGCGTCCTAGCACATGCGTCATAGGAGATATCACGTCTCCTAACCCTCAGTTGATGGTAACCAATGCGAAGGTCTATCTTGGAGTAGACTCGCTCTCTGGCCCAGTCGAATAAATCATCGTCTCGGTAATGGGTATCGATTCTGGATCATAACCCTATTCAACTGCTTGTAGTCAGTGTACAGTCGAAGGGTCTTGCCCTTCTTCTTCGCAAATAGAACCAGAGAGCCCCATGGTGAAGTGCTCGGTCTAATGAACCCCTTGTCCAATTAGCTCTCACAGCCAGTGGACTCTGGTTCACTATGACTGGCCAGATGCCCGTCATCTGCAGTCATAGAGATGGAGTAAAGTACAGGTGTAGCGATACGAAGTCACTACCCTCGAGTGGAGTAGTCCAGTCGCTCATCTAAAAACATCCACATGTTGCACTACTCGAGGTAGATCCGAAATTACGATCTCTCCTCGTCCTCTAGGGTAAAGACTCGCTATGACATGATCCACGACACTTGGACTCGTATCTTTGTCTGGAATGAAAATATCATGTTTGTCCCCCATGAAATGCCACCGCGATGCAGTCCCTGCGATATTGCGTGAGTAATCCTCCTGCGCTCACAATCGATAACGACCATGTGGCTATCGACCAATCCATCCCTCGGGATGACCCCGGAACTACGACATGTCCATAATCCTCGGTCCATTGTGAGGTAAGAGTCTAGGAACTCCCGACTACATGACCGACATATCATCCCTATTCTCGCTTTAATCCCTAGGCGTACAACCGGCTCCTCTAAGGTCTCTGGGGTCCTTGCCCATTTCACCATATACTTGTAGGCCTCATTCTCTAGCTAGAGATGGAAGCCCCAGCCTAATCTGATGGTGTCGGAGGTAATCTCCATGGCCTCTAACACCTTCTCGATTTGCATAAACCAGTAGTGTCTGTCTGGTCTCTTTCCCCCCTTGCCAGATCTCGGAGGATGTTGCGCCTTAAACCTGCGGAGGTTCAGGATCTTCTTTGTCTACCTACTATGCCGACGTCTTTATGGCGTTGTTGTAATACTACGGTCACCGGCAAAAAGTCTGCGTCGGCGATTTATTGCGACGATCTGTGGGCGTCTCTGCGTCCTGTCCTCTAACCATTACGTTAACATGGCAACCAGAATCATTTAATTTTCGCCGATCTAACTGGTAATGGAATCGCGATTACTAGCCAGACTTGGCAAACCGTAAGCCCGACACCGTTCATTTTTCACCAAGTAGGCGCTAAATTCCGGCCACTTTCGATTTGTTATTTCAGAAGGTTCTAGGCTCTCTTGTTCATTTGATATCCAACTCCACAGGTCGTAGTTCATAGCCTTGTACATTCCGCCTTTTTCCTATACGCATTACACCATGCATATAATTTTCTCACATAACTACCGTAGCGTCACGATTTCAAATGGTAGTTAAATCCAATCACAGTATCTCTAAGGCACTTACGACCCGAGACACTAATCATACACATAACTCAGTGTATATGTAATCAATTTAGCATTTAAAATATTGTTTTCAAAAAAATTTTATTTTTGAAAATTTTATTTTTTCGAAAATTTCGTCTAATTTTATTTGATTTTTATTTAATTTAATAAAAAAAAATTTGAAAAAATTTGTAATGAACAGTGTTCATGAGCAGGTTCACGAACAATGTCAAAATTGACAAGGAACGTCTTGAGTGGCCGGGTCCAGCGAGGGCGGAGTGCACCGAGTGCCGCGACCCGGCGCCGGCCGCGCACCTGGCGCCGGCGCGTGCGCCGCGCCGCTGCGCGCTCCGCGCTCACTGCTGCCTGTGCGGCGTATTGGCGCCACGAGCGTGTCGTGCGGCACAGTGGCCTGCATTTTGTCTACAGTCTGCCCGTGCCCTTGCTGGTCGCAATACAATTTTTGTATTGCGATACAATCTCTCTGACGAGCTGTTGCGATACAAGTGCATAATACAGCTCCTCCCGACACCCAGTACAAACTGAGTGTATTGCAGCCTGAAGAAACACTACGACCAGTCTTCTCTATTGCAATACAATCTGACCGCTATATTTCATTACAATTTTCCCTTGAGAACAGCCACCAATCCGACCTCTCCATACCATCTCATCAGGCCTTACTTTACAAGAAACTTTCTTTCTCACCCGATATAATTTGGGGCGTAGCCCAGCTTGATTAAATTTTTTTTTCATTATTATTATTGTCATTTTTCATTTATTTCATTTGGAAAATCATAATATACACCTATTTTTTCATTTCCATAATAATCGAATAAATTTATAAAAATTTATTTTCTTCAATTTTCTTCAATTTTACCACTTGTAAAACCTTAGAAAATTATTTTCTCCTCCTCTTAACCAAATAAATTTATTCCAATTTATTTTATTTCATCTTTTTATTCCAGTTTTGTACACTGTACCACTCAAAATATTTTTTTTAAAATTATTTTCTAACACATCTATGTGCTAATCACCAAACACACATAAAATTTCAACACATGAAACATATCGTGCACACCAAACACACAATAATTCACCAAATCACACAAAACGCACAAAACAACGTGTGTGTAGTGTCCCCCAGTTTGTCCAGTGATTTTCCTAGGTAATCCATGCACAGAACTCAGCATCGAACCACCTAGTGGTTGATGCTCTTCCTCGACCATGGCCCCTAAGCCCAATTCTCAATCTATGGGTTTCCATATACCTATGCTCACATCAAACACCTAGTGGTGATGGATGCAGGCTTGGGGCTCCTAGGTCGTATGCCCCTGGCTGCGATGCAAGCTGTGACACCCCGAAACCCGGGGGTCCGTTGACTACCGTCGGCCGCGGAATACTCGTGAATCGGAATTGTGGGACATTTTCCGCAATCGGACGAGGAGTCTCTTACGTACGGGGGAGCTCTACTAAATACAAAACTTGTATAAGCGCGCACATTTACTTATCAAAGCAGGTCCAATATATACGATATATATCCATCTGACCGCCAGGCCCATAAGCGGTACTCAATATGCCCATACGATCATGGAGTCGACTATATATCAATAGTTCTGAGAAATTAATCAACTCTCCTTTGCTCTGACACATATTAAAATTCTAACATTCTAATACATGAATACACTACTAATCCAAAGTCACAATCCGGCTTTTCTTCTAAACTCACCCTCTAGGACGAGCCGTTTCCTCGCACGCTCCCTGTACCTGTAAAAAGGGGGTCCCACGACGGGGTGGTAATGCTCGATAGGAGAATTTACTTTAAGTGGGCTACTCACCCGCCTAAGTGCGGTCTGATATTCGGAAATTAAACACACACATTCAAGTAAATGCATGATCTTACTTGAATGTCTACATATTTGACTAGGATCCAGTCCTCAACGACTCCCTCCTTTCACCTAAGCCTCGTATGAGAATATTATGTTTTTATTTGTGGACTACCCTCCGTGGTATAAATTGTGGACCATCTCTGATGTTATATTTGGTGGACTACCCTCCGAGATATATCAATTGGGCCGCTCAGGCGATTGATATATTTAGGATTATTTGTGGACTACCCTACGATGAATATCAATTGGGCACGCTCCAGATGATTGATATTTTTAATTTGGACTACTCAGATAATTAATATTTTGAAATGCTCAGGAACCATTTTCTACGACTCGTATCAATCACCCAACTCTATGGCGCAGGATGTTAGGTGCGTATGGGATACATGTATGCAATTGATCTGATGTCAGCGTACAAATATGTCAAACATGCACATATCCCACATAATATCCAATCACACGATCATATCATGTAATTAATCAATTCATACATAAAATTAGCTCACTTGGGCTAATGATCGAAGCAACGATTAGCTTGAATCACTCGACCAAACACATTCGCACGAAAATATATTTTTGTGTCTCTATTCCTAGGAACAGTAAAAACCTAGGTTTTACGGTTCAAACACACATCCATAAACAGTACTCAATATACATACCAATCATGAGTCCAACTATATATCGATAAGTTCTGAGGTAATCAATTCTCCTTTGCTCTGACACATATTAAAATTCTAACATTCTAATACATGTATACACTACTAATCGAAGTCACAATCGGATTTTCTTCTAAACTCACCCTCTAGGAATAGTAGTCTCTATCACGCTCCACATTACTGTAAAGGGTCCTGACGGAGTGAGCTAATGCTCGATGGGAGAATGGCCTAAGTGAAATTTACTCACCCACCTAAGTGCGGTCACGTGTTCCCGAATTAAACACACATTCAAGTAAATGCATGATCCTAAGATATGCACATATTGACTCCGAGATCCGAGTCCTCCAGACTCCCTCCTTTTCACTAGTATAGTATGAGAATGTGCTTATGTTTTATTTGTGGACTACCTCAGATGTTATAAATTGTGGACCATCTCCGATGTTATATTTAGTGGATTTCACCCCTCAGAGATATCAATTGGGCCGCTCCGACGATTGATATATTTAAGTTGTTTGTGGACTACCCTCCGATGAATATCAATTGGGCCGCTCCGATGATTGATATTTTTAATTTGGACTACCCTCCGATAATTAATATTTTAGACTACCCTCCGAACCATTTTCTCTAGACTCATATCATACCTTGCCTTGCTCATAGCCACTAGGATGTTCAGGTGCATATGGAATACATGTATGCCAATTTGTCTGATCCCAATCATTACAAATATGTAAACATGCCGCAATATCCACATAATATCGATCGCACCAAATCATATCATGTAATTAATCAATTCATACATAAAAATTAGTTCACTTGGGCTAATGATCAAACACGAGCAATTCCACTTGAATCACTCGACCAAACACATATTCGCACGAAAATATATTTTCGTGTCTCTATTCCTAGGAACAGTAAAAACCTAGGTTTTACGGTTCAAACACACATCCATTCATCGGTTCACTTTGTGAACCCGCATTTCACGGCCATTACCGGCCTCATTCCAATCAAAGCATGATTTATTTCACAATTTCATGATTCACCAACCCAAACAGCCCCTAAAGCAGCTACGGCTGCACCTTGGCTCCAAAAATCTTGTATCAATTCGGTCCCATGTTTTGGGACCGATCAAGCGGCCCATTCCGGCCTTTCATATCAATACACAATTTATTCAATAAATCATCAAACATGGCACCCAAACAGCCCCTCACGTCACGACTACAGATTTTGGGTTTCAATAATTTCACTAAATTCGGTCCCAAGTTTTGGGACCGATCAAACGGCCGTTCAAGGCCTCAAACTAACCGAAACATAGAAAAACACTTAAAATGGGAATAAAACTCAAATAGAGAGAAACCCCTACCTCTTGGAGCTTGTAAACTCCATTTTTTGGTGTGCAGCGTAGCTGCTCCGTGAAACGTCTTTCTTTAATACCGGCGAAGACTGCCGACGGTTGGATCTCTTGATATTCTAGAGAGAAGGAGGTCCTTCTCTCTCTAAAAAATCAAAAACTCCATTTTCGTTTGGCTACTGGTTCCCCCTGCTCCATTTCACGTTTTTTTGCTTCCTTTGGGTGAGAGATGAAGACTAATAAACTATTTTGGCATTTAGTTTATTTGTCAATTATTTAATTAATTCCTTCTTTACTCCCTGAGTTTGACATTTAGCCATTAATAATGATCCGTTTTAAATCGTTTAATATCTCTACTCATACCACTTATGGCAAATGAGTATTTGTTATATGTGAGAACTGGAGTCGTATCGAAATCGTTTTACGATGCGGCGTAGTGCCTCGGCGTGCCTACTCAAATGTGCCGAATATTACGAGAAATATTCACGTGCTAGCGGATTTTTAAAGGGCGATTCCAGCGGTGAAATCCGTTTCGTCATCAGAGATCCCAGAAGAGATAAGTACGGATTTTTTAACCGAAATAACAATTTTTTAACAAAATTACGATTTTGTCATTTTTCCATAAATTGGAATTTCTCGGGTCTTACACAGAAAACCTTAGATGTTGGTTTGATATTTGAGAAGGATGATATGGTTGGTCAGCATGTAGTTGGATACTGCGATTCAGATTATGCTGGTGATCTTGATAAACGTAAATCAACTACTGGTCATGTGTTTACTCTTGCAAAAACACCGGTTAGTTTCAGTCTACTTTCACGTTCGACAATGAACAATACGACGGAGAGCGAGTATATAGCGATCGCGAAAGCGATTAAAGAGCCAAATATGAAGGTTGCTTGATGATTTGGGTGTTAGTCGGAAAGCAGTTCTGGTGTTTTGTGGCGATCGGAAGCGTGACCGTTAGAAAGAACCAGTTTATCGTACGCGGACAAAGCAACCTGATCGCTGGTATGTGTCGTTTGTCTTGAAATCGTTGAAGAAGATTAGATCTTAGTTCGGAAGATCAAGGCGATGATAATCCTACGGATATGTTGACTAATGTGGTGACAACGATCAAGTTCAACCATTGTTTAGACTTGATCAACATTATAAAGTTGATTAAATCGTTGGCGCGTTTGGGAGGCGTTACGATTTTGTTAAAGAAGTTTTGAGATGGGATTATTGTATTTGTCAGTGGAGATTTGTTGGTTTGTAAAATATCACAATCCCACTTCCCGCATCGGTTTGTGAGTGGGTTTGCTTACAAACTTAAAGCCTATAAAAAAGGCCCCACTACATTTTAAAATTCTGGCATCACCATAAAACTTGTATCTATTTGTAGTATTACCTAATTGTTTTGGGTATTTACTTTTTGCCATAATTTCTTAGGAAATTGATTTATGGTCTTAAGTTTGTAATTTCTTTTATTAGTGGAAGTTTGTCGTTGACGCCCGAGGACGTATGCTATTGCTGAACCTCGTTAATTTCTGGTGTTATTTATTTGCTATTATTTTCTATTTTAGTTGTCATTATTTTGTATCAGTGTTTTACCGAATATTTCCACTATGAGTACTATTTACATGAATAGTAACATTTGTTAATTTGGGGAAAACTAACCCGAATTTTCTCAACAATATTACTAGTGCATTATTATAAAAAAGAATTATCTTACAGGTAAAAAGTAATGATTATAAAGTATTAACCCCTACTTATATCTAAGTATCCTTCTTAATTATTCTTCTACCTCCCAACCATGACGATATTCATCTTCTTGTTCTTTCTCTGTTACATCATCATCTTAGTCTTCTTTTTCTTTCTCATTACTTTCATCCAATCACTTCTTTTTCTTCCTCATATTCCTTCGATCGCATCAAATCATCTATAATAAATTAATCCTAAAAACCCTAACTTTTCTCATGACACGATTACAAAAGTATTAAAAGTTGCTTTAAACGAATATTATTCTTTATAAAGCGGTTATTTTGAACCCTGACAGAGTCAACATCGTATTTACTACAAGAGCATTATTGACTTCAAAAGCATTCTAGTTTAGTGATAATTACTGAAATCTACAATTATTTTTAAATACTTTTGGGTTAAGAAATAAAAAGTACGTTTTATATAAAAACCTCGTTCTTAACCCAGTATTTTTTCCTTTTTATTAACCCAAAAAAAACCAAAACCGTAACTTCCTTTAAACGGATCCTCATTCTGCAGATCTGAAAAGGCTCCATTATTAATGTCAGAAACCAGCCGTGGCATTGAAAGTGAGAAAAAGTCGAAAAAGGTCAAAATATGGAGTTTTGTACGGAAATAGTTCGTTTAAGAAAAAAATTCGAAATATAATGCGGTTTGAAAAATGTCAATGAGTGCGTTTGAGAATCTTTATCACACAACGCCGCTATTGACTTTTAAAATTTCGTGCGAATCCAGCGCCATCGCTCACAACGATGTATTTATCGGAAATTTTTATTTTCGCTTTAATTTCACACTAAACATAGCTGCTCTAACTTCGCTTCATTAAAATTTTTTAATTAATACGAAGGCTGCTTTAACGCCGACCTTTAAATTTGATAAAGATTCCTAAACGCATTCGGGCTACATTTTTCAAAACCAAGATATATTTTCAATTTTTTTTTTTCTAAATGAACTATTTCCGTACAAAACTCAATATATGAAACATGATATGGCCAGTGCATGGAAAGTAGAAAAGTGTGGAGACACATAATTCGAGGCTTGTGCCTACCAAAATTATTACCATTGACTATAAAATTATTTGGCCATAATTTATGGGAAAGATGAAAAACCTTCATATTTTTTCAAATTTCTATTTACACTCAAACTTTTTTATCTAAAAGATCCTGATACTGATCTCCGTAATTGGGAGAATTATGATTCAGGGTCTTATAGACCCTCTTGTTTAACAAAAAACAGGAAAGCATCCAAATTTGACCTAAGGATATCTAATATAATTAAAATCAAAGACACTAATAATTAAAAATATCAAAACTACCCTTGCCTAAGGAACTCACCTAGCCCCCTTCCCCCTCGAACCCAATCGGTACTCCACGCTCACAATAACCTCACCTTGGCTTCTTTTTTTTATTTTTTATTTTTTATTTTTTGCTTTTGTTTTTTGTTTTATTTACAATTAGTCTTCAAGGTTTTCTTTCCTTTTTATTATATTTTTTCATATAAATCACACTTCATTTTTTCATCTTTTAAATAAATTAAAATTTCTAATTTTTAACTTATGTTATAAAATAATATCTTATTTTCAATTATTTCAAAATATACTTAACAAGTCTGAAAAAGGCTTCTATTATTAACGCCAATTATGCCATTGGCATTAAAAAAAGTACAAAAATGTAGAAATATGAAACATGATGCGAGATGTCCATGGAAAATACAAAATGATGGGGACACATAATTTGAGGAATGTGGCTCCGAATTTATTTCCCTTTCATCATCTGCGTAGACTATAAAATTACTAGGTCATAATTTATTATGTCTTAACAAATTCACTTGAATTAATTCAACTAGTTTTTATAATTTATATGGGGGGATTTTGTTATGATTCAATAATATGGTGCATTCATGTTTTGGATTTCATTTCATACATAATAGTTTTTTTAATTCATTTTTCGTTTTTAAAGCAAATTTTAAAACAGTTTGGTGAAATCTATTCTCTTTTCAATTTTATTTTATTCGACTTCTATTTTTAAAAATAAATTTAGTATGAAAAATTATAATCCAATTCACTCGTGATCTTTTTATTTCTTGAATCAACCAGGGAAGTATAGAGTCAAAGTAATTCAATTTTTTTTTGAAAAGAATTACATGAATAGTAGTCATGGTTTAAAATAATCATTTCTAAATATGAAAACTACATTCACCAAATATTGTTTTAAAAATTAACATTAAAATATTCATCCCAATGGTAGAATATTCAACATTTAATAGATATGATATAGGAAGGGTAAAGATTCGAGTCTTATGGGAATAATTTATTACACTATAACTAAAGTATTTAGTTGTCAAAAAAACATTAAAATCTCATTCATCAACTTCAAAAGTATTCAAGATGTTTATAATTTCAATTTAGATGAAGTAATTTTTTATATGAAAATTGTTTTTGCGGGGAAAGATTGTATCTTTTGAAAAAATTAAAACAAAAAAAGACATGATATTGGTGTTATTTTGTTTTATATGCAATCCCACATAAGTTAAAAAATGAGTTTTGCTTTTACCTCCTAATCGGTAAAAGGGTTTTCCCTTTTTTGTAATATTCATACCTTTTCCCCTCTCTACTTTGAGTGTTTGTAGTATTGCCTAAATTGATTGGATATTTAATTTTTGACCAAATTTATAAGAAAATTGATTTGTTACTCAAAGTTTGTAATTCTCTTGGATTAATGAAAGTTTTTTTGACTATGCTTGAGGACGTAAGTATTTATATCAACCTCATTAAATTTCTTTTGTTCTTTTTTTTTATCGCCTTTAGTTATTTTATTTGTTGCATTACTTGGTGTATTGGCAAAACAATTGATATTAAATCTTTAAGTTCTTTTATAAGTATGTTCTATGGTTGTATGAGAATCTCGATCTTCCACATCAAAACTAGAACTATTGATAAATAAATCTTTTCGCTGGTTATAAGATTTATGTGGTGTAGTCTCATTTTCCACATCGAAATTTGTTCTTTAACCGCTGGAGCATCAAACTGCTGGTGGTGTTTACCGTCAAATATCTAAGTTTCGCCTAAAGAGACGTATTTTGACATCATTTGAACAAACTAACATTTCCTAACTTTGCTCATGCAAGGAGCACTGGCTTTTATGTAGACTATAGTGGTCAATTTAATATTTCCTAAGAATTGGCCTTGTATTCGTATACGCAGTTGTGTGAAAATATGATATAATTTGAGTTAAAAACAACGATCATAAATGCAAGAGCTTTAAAAAATTGATGGTCGGAATAATTTTATAAAGGATGCCCTGTATGTATATGCTAGATTTGGATCCTATTTTGAAAGAGACAAGGTCAGATATTGCCCGTGAGAGTGATTAGAAAAGGGTTAATATAAAACTTATGGGTTGACTTTATTAGAAAAAAGTACATAAAACTCATGGTTGACTTTTTTAGAAAAAAGTATATATAAAAAATATATACAAAAACTTGTGGGTTGACTTTTGTTCGTGAGAGTCATTATCGAGTTGTTATAAAAATATAAATACAAACACTAAAAAAATACAAATCAGATTAACTTTTGTATTTGTTAAATAGTTGATGTGTGGTTTCACAAAAAAATAAATTATAATTTAATTGATGAAAATTTTATATTAATATTGAATTGTTAACCCATGAAGTAATTATATATGATATTTTTAAAATTGATGACAAAAATTTTTCTTGCATTTTCCTTATTAATTTCCTTTAATCTTATCAATTTACTTTCTAATTTGAAATATATATATATTTTAGATGAGTAGATAAAAAAGGAATAATTTTTAAAAGTATTTTTAACTTCCTAAATATATTGGTTGATATTTCTTTTTCAAATCATATAACATATTTGTTTAAAATAATTTTTAGAATAGTAATTTAATTAAAAAACTCAAGAAGGACTACCTCGTTTTAATTGAAAACATTTATATCATTTTTCTTATGTAAAATTTAAATCAAGAATATCATTTGAAAACAAAAGATAAAAAAAAAAAACGAATTAGTAAACATGCGCTTTAGTTAATTATTGTATTGTCCCAAAAGCTTTTAAAATAAAATGTAAAAAATTCAAATGTTTGAGTGCTGATATAGAACTATAGAAGCAATAAATATTCAAAGAGAACCCTATTTTTGGTTAGTTTGTAAAAAAATTAATTATAGAAAATAAAATTTTATTTGTATATTGTAAGACCTTAAATTCTAATTTACAAAAAGCGTGAAAATCGTACTCTGATTACAAAATTGTTATTTCTGCTAAAAATCCGAATTTATTCTCTAAATCTTAGATGATCTAAACTAGATTTCACCGTTGGAATCGTCTCACAAATCTAGCTAGCACATAAAATTTCGTCGACTCGAGACGGAGCTCAAGACATTTTTCGAGGCATCGTTTCAGCCGTGAAAACGACTTCGACGCGACGAAAGTCACATATAACAAGTACTCATGTACCATAAGTGGTATGAGCAGATAACGGATTTAAATGACGATCGAGATAGAGCTAATGTCAAACTGTGAAAGAAGGGAATTAATCAATTAAATGGATTAAATGAGAATTTAAACAAATGTGCTACAGTGGCCGTCTTCTCAAAAGGTTAAAAGAACCAAAAACGTGAAAACAGGGGAGACTTACAGTGGGTGGCGGTTTTGAGAGAATTTTAGAGAGATAGAGCACTTCTCTCTAGAAATACGCACGATCCAACCGTCGGCGGTCTTTGAGACAAGAAGGAGAACCGCTTTACGCGGAGAGGGCTTCCCGTGGGTACCTGATGAGGAAGCCTCAACTCAAGAGGCGTTTCTCCCTACTTGGGTTTTATTCTTCTCGGTTAAGTACCATGTAAATGTTTTGGTTGTTCGAGGCCTGAATCTACCGTCGATCGGTCTCAAACCTCGTGATCGACTGACAGGATTTTTGAAGCTAAAAACGAGCAAATTCCGTGGATCGGGCTCACGGCCGAGCTCGTGGATTAATTGTGCATTTATGTGTTGATGCGTGTATGAGTTTGTATGAGACCGGAAATGGCCGAGAAATACGGGTTCACAAAGTGAACCGATAATTTGTGTTTGATAGGAACAGTAAACGAGGGTTTTACTGTTCCCGAATGTTGATTTCCCACAAGATAAAATTTGTGAAAATATGGGTTTGATCGAGTGATTCAAGTTGAATTGCTCGTGTTTGATCATTAGCCAAAGTGAGCTAATTTTGATGTATGAATTGATTAATTACATGACATGATTGTGTGATTGGATATTATGTGAATATGTGCATGTTTATTTGCATGTGATTAGACCGTATGAATCTGCAGATACATGCATTCCATATGCACCTAACACCCAGACTATAGGAGGAGTGCATGAGAGATGAGTCTAAAGAAAACGGTTCTGAGGGTTGTCTAAAAATGTTAATTATCTGAGGGTAGTCCAAATTAAAATATCAATCGCCTGAGCGCCCAATTGATTCATCGGAAAATATCAATCGCCGTGAGCGCCCAATCGAGCATTCACCTGGGAGGCGAGTCCACAAACAAACAATATATCAATCGCCTGGAGCACTCCTTAATCGATATATATATATATATATATATATATATATATACACATCTGAGGGTCATCTACAAACTAACAAAAACAATAATTCTCATACGAGGCTTAAAGTAGTGTGAGAGAGAGTCGGTGAGGACTGGATACGTAGGCCGGGTCAGCGTAGACATTCAAGTAGGATCATGCATTTGCTTGAATGTATGTTTATTTTGGAACATTGCACTGCACTTAGGTGGAGAGTAGCCCACTTAGGGTGATTCCACTACTGGGCATTAGCTCACCCTATCGAGGGAACATATTTTCAGGTACAGGAAGCGCAAGAGGAGATGGCTCGTCCTAGAGGCTGAGTTTAGAAGAAAAGCCGGATTGTGGCTTTGATGACTTCATACATGTATTAGAATTCGAGTATTTTAATATATGTGTTGTATAAGAGTAAACATTTCGAACTCTAACTATCGATATAATGGGTATGTTTTCATGGGTATTAGAATATGGGCCCAAGAGGCCTGCTTTTATCCATAATCAGACATCATGGATTATACTGACCCGCTCGATGTGCTCTACGCAGTGCTGCCTTATTCGCAGGTTTCCGCACAGCGAGATCGACTCTCGCCCCGATTTTCTGAAGTGGCGTCGGGTAACCCGACATCCACTTGTATTCCGCGGGTTGACGGGTAGTCAACGGACCCCGTATTTGGGACGTCACATATATTATATCTCATATTTTTCTTGAATAATAAAAATAAATTAATAAATAAAAAATGCATGTCACGAAAAGTGTGCTAAAAATAATGATTTTAAATTGAAAATGCAATAGAGAAGGGAGTTTTCATGAGAACAATACTACAATATTGTAATTGTAAACTCTCACATGTCCAAATATCAATAATCGTCCAATTAGTTTTGTTGCAATTAACGCTCCTCTTTTACCTCCTGAATCAAAGTATAATAATGATAAATATGAAAATGGTTACATAAATCATAGAAATAAAGGTTTTTAGGTTAAAATAACATTAAAAATGATCCGGAACGTCAAAAAACCTTAGAGTAGTCCTATAGACAGAATTTGAGAGTGTAGTGGCAAAATCGTAATTTTAGAGAAAAACAAAAAATATCCCATGAACAGTAATATGCAGGATTGCTGTACGTAAACCCCTTTTTCACTCCATTTCCTTCATTTTGTTTCACTCCACTCTCACCCCACACTCCATTTGAAACCCTAGGGATCATTGGAGAAGAAGAAAGGAAGGTCAAGCTAAGAGATTTAAGGGCAGATTTGGGATCATAGCTTAAGATCTCCATATCAACCAAAGATTGAGGTAGGGGTTTTCTCTCATTCGCTTACATTGAGATTAAGGTATTATATATGTATGTTTGGGTTATAAATGCTATGTATTTATGACATGAAATCATTCTCCCTTAGTCTTTTTGCAAATAGTACATGTTTAAACAAAGTTGGGGTTGAATACCCAGGAAATCTCTTTTATTAGCTTAAAAATCCTAGTACTTGATAATGATGGATTTTCTTCTTGAATGGGTTTTTTTGGGGATTTATTTCTAAATCACAGTGATTTGTGTTGAGTAGAAAATATAAAGTGGTTATGATCTCTTGTTATCTTCCGAATTAGTTATTAAAATTGCTTCAAAATGGAATTGTGGATTTTGGGGAAGAACTGTCTATTAATTTGGGGATTTATGAAATCATGAATTTGGGGTGATAATTGTGGACAGGATATGTACTTATAGTTTTTGTTGGAATGAACATGAATGAGAGGTTCCTAAGAAGGATGCTCAATTTCTTCTCAAGAGGTTCCTAGTAAGGATACTTGAGAAAAACTACCATGACGAGTGAGAGGTTCCTTGTAAGGATGCTCAAATTATTATCAAGAGGTTCCTAGTAAGGATGCTTGAGAAATACTACTAGGAAGAGTGAGAGGTTCCTTGTAAGGATGCTCAAAATATTCTTAAGAGGTTCATAGTAAGGATGCTTGAGAAATACTACTAGGAAGAGTGAGAGGTTCCTTATAAGGATGCTCAAAATATTCTTAAGAGGTTCTTAGTAAGGATGCTTGAGAAATACTACTATGAAGAGTGAGAGGTTCCTTGCAAGGTTGCTCATTTTGTGACACCCCAAATCTCGAGGGTCCGTTGACACCCTAAAATTTTCACATTTCGGTTCCAAGATTTGGGACCGATCAAACGGCCACTCAGGACCTCAAACCAACACAAACATCACAAAACACTTAAATCAAGAGTAAAACAAGTAGGATGAAACTCCTACCTCACTCTGAGTTTGGTCTAAAACTCCCAAACTGAGTCCACGTGTTGTCATCTCCCAAGGCATAACAACTTTCCTTCTTGGTTCAAAGGAACTCGACTTGCTGGATCACTTAGATTTTATGAGAAGCACACCTCTCACTCTAAAAGCATAAAAACCTAACTCTCTGCAACTCTTTTCCTCCTCCCACGTTTGGTCTCTAATTTTGAAGAAGAAGAAGACCACTATTGCATTTTTGTCCTTTCCTCATTTAAAATTTCCAAAATTACAATTATGTCATTCTTCCCATTAGTTTGACATTTCTATCCAATGGCATCATGTCATGTGTCAACGTGGGTCCCACTTTGAGCTCAAGTTGATTGAACTGGAGCTTGACATGTGGCACCCTGTGTGCCACTCGAATTTCGCCAAGTGTCCTACACGACTCGCTCTTCTAAACGTGCAAATCCTAACCGTCTCGACCTGACGTAAATCTCGAATGCAGAGCCAGATTTCGAGAGACGATTCCAACGGTGAAGTCTGTTTCGTCATCCGAGATCTAGAAAAATTTCGGATTTTTACCGAAATTACGATTTGCCATTTTTGAGAAAATTGGATTTTCTCGGGGTTTCACAAAACATACAAAGTTAATCAATGCAAACCATTCAACTTTTGCGGTCAATATAAAAATTCAAATGATATAGTTTAAAAGGAAAACGACTCTCTATCGCAGAAGTATAATGGTAGGACGAGATGTAACTAATGGGTAGTGGTAATGCCGAACTTGTAGTGATGCTACCAGGGTGTCAATCTTCTACGGTGTGGTGGTGTAGATGATGATGCACGATCACCGGTGTCCGCAAGGTGTGGCTAAGATAGTCATGGATGATGGCACCCGGGTGCGTATGTATGTGTGGTAGGTGATCCCCTCTAATGATTCGTAATCTACTAGGGCACTAGGAGGAAACCACACTTCCTACCACGTCTACCCCTTATCCCGCATCCTCGTCCTACTCGACCCATATCTACATGAGAATAAGAACATAATACAATATATATTAATGATAATTAAATGGTTATACAACAATCAAATTACCAACCCACTTTCATCATCGCTTAAATCGTTCCATTCCTTCTTCTTCATCTTCATCATATTCTTCTTCTTCATCATCATGAGAAAGTGTTTCAAATTACATCGATATCTAACATTTCACCTATCGGATCATTACAAAATAGTATCATTTTCCACCAGAACTAAATTATCCACAATTTGTTTCCTCTTGAAATGGATCTTGTGGGGTAATTTCTGCCTCGCAGTATCTCAATCATCCCTTCTAGCCTTGATTTTACAAATAAATTTCACCAAGATCTAGTATCACGCTTTAAGCTTAGATATGTGCAAATAATACAATTTAGTTGTGTTTGCATTGCTAAACAAATGGTCTATCTTGCGGCATATCTTCGTATGATTTATACATCCACTAATTTATTGTTTTGCGGATCCTCGTCCCGATATTTGGTGTAATGTCAAAACCACTCACACTTAAATAAAACAATCCTCTTAATGGGCCATCTCGGTACTTCTAATTTCCACGATTTCTCAATTGACCGTAGTAGCCGCTTCCATCAATCATGTAATTAGTACCTTTAACGCACACACCACTATTGTTTGAAAATCTAGAAGTACTCTGGGCCGGGCGTGTGAAAACGAAAACCATTCACATTATATCCATTATAACAGTTAACTGTTTGAAGCGGTCCATTTGCTAGAGCTTTAAGATATATGTTTTAACGTTGTCACGTGCCTCCCTAACTTTATTTACCCTCCCTACCTTTTTTTTTTCTTCCCTATTTTCTTTCCCTCACCTTTTCCAGGTTCCGGGTTCCGAGTTCCAAACATAGCCTTAAAGACCAAGACACAAAATGCCAACCTCCAAAAATTAGCATTCCTAGTACACAAAAATCAAAGTTGGAAACAGTGTATTTAAAGACCAAATTGGTGTTAAAAGTACTTACCTATCAGAAACCTCAGCAATAATTGGCAATCTAGGGACGAGTCAATCTAGCTACCTGCAAAATGTTCAAAGTATGGCCAAAATATTCAAAGTACAACAATAATTGGCAATCTAGGGACGAATCAATCTAGCTTCCCAGTTGGATTCTTCTTAATAAAAAAAAAATTAATTGAGGGTCTGCCCCTGGATGTCAAAAGAATAAAAAAAAAACATGATATATCTTTCTTTGAGTTTCTTCAAGCAACAGGAACATGGATCAAGTAAATATATAATTTTTAACATATTTTGTATATGCATATTTTATATTTTATTTCAAATTCAAATTAACATTCTTACCCATCTAATCTCACAATCGATGTCAATATATAATTTCAACATTTTGTAGGTCATCTTTAGGAAATCTTGGATCAAGTAATATGGACTTAAGATGTTTTTAGTAATAAATGTTATATATTTCTTTTTAATCCTAAAATTAAAAAATATTTATGTTTTAAAATATTTTGTGTGGATTTTAAAATATTTTATGCAATTTCTGAAATATAGCTTTTTATGAATAGAAAAAGTTAAATATTTGAGATTTTTCTATTAAGAAAAATTCAAAATTTTAGAAACGGCTTATGCAAAAATGAGAAAACAAAAAAAAAAGCCCCTAAAATTAGTTCAAAATTACAATTACAGAATAAATAGAAGGTGGAAAGATGGGAAACATTACCCAAGTTTGAGTAGTAAGTAATTAATTATTAAAAACTTTACTATATAATTCAAAATTACAAAATATAAAGTATATTAAACTAGGAATTCATATCATTCAAAAGAAGCTATTCATGGCTTTTAGAAATTATAGTTTCAATTCAAACTGAAAAAAAAAAAAAAAAAACTATTGTAAGTGAGGAGAGGCCTTGAACTCGACCTCAGGATAACTCAGAAAACTATGAGACCTACGCCCATCATTCATGCATTACCATAAAGGTGTCCTAAACAATGGTGGGGCTAATCTAATGCCCCTACAAACCCTATTTTTTATTTTTTATTTATTTTAATAGTTTCATCAAATAATGTAACCTATTTATTCTAATTAATTATTTAAATATTTTGATAAAATACGTCATACATTAAATATTTTCAAAACATTTATAATGCATCATCAATGACTGTGGCATTAACTTAAAAAATTTCACTGGCCGTGAATTTAATGATCGCGATATTATCGTTTCATACATTAGTTTTGACATTATTTTAATTTCTAAAATATTTTAATAACAAAATTAAAAAAAAAACCTAAATATGTCGGAAGCTTTCCAAAAGTCATTTGCAAATTGTAAAAGAACTCAACATGAGGCAACGCAAATGGATGGAGTTCCTAGAGGACTATGACTTCACTTTGCATTACCACCCTGGTAAGGCAAATGTGGTGGCTGATGCACTCAGTCAGAAGTCACGGGGACCATTGGCTAGTATAGCTTCCCTGAGTGGCAAGATGCTGAGACTGCGGGGGCGCTGACTACAACAGCATCGAGCAAGGATCAGGCACAATACTGGGAGTCTAGTAGCTACACCGTCTCTATTGAGTAGAGTGATCGAGTCCTGTGTGGATCGGGAGATAGTAATCCATCGTGACCCACAACTAAGTATAGGTGAAGAGGGTCGACCATTCACGAGATGGTAGTCTTCTTATAGAGAACGTAGTGGTTCCCTCAGCTTGATCGATGGAGAGATGAGATTTGTGGAGTTTAATCAAGCCTCGATCGAGTTGTGTGATCCAGTGGCACGAAGATGTACTGCGATCTTCGCCGCAAGACTATCGGGAGCCGAATGAAGCAGACACGTGACGGACTTTGTTCGACGATGTCTCACGCGGTCGCTGAAGTTAAGCGCTTCGAACATCAAGCCGTTGGGCTACTTCAAACGCATCGAGGCCGAGTGGAAGTGGGAGCACATCACAATGGATTTTGTGACCCACTTGCCACGGACACCGTGAGGGACATGATGCGGTATGGGTGATAGTGGACCGACTCACGAAGTCGGCACATTTTCTAGCCGTGCTGATGACCTTCACATCGAGATTCTCACGGCTGGAGCATTCAGATATTGTTCGGGACCGCATGGAGGCCGCGATCCCAGGTTCCTGGGACAAAGACCCGAGGTTTGGGGCCGTGACGCCCCAAACCCGGGTCCGCGACCACCCACAACTGCGGAATACAAGTGCAGATGCCTGCCACCCGACGCCACTGTGAAAAATCCGCGTAGTCCCTTTGTACCCGTGAGCCCTACCCAAATACATCACCTGCATGAAACCTGTCCCAAGTAGTCCAATGTGATCAAAACATGAGTAAAACGGCCACTTGGGCCCATAAATATACCAACTATCTACCATAGTTACAAGAGTTAAAATTTTACTCTTATGCAATCACATATTAAAATCTAAAATTTTAATACATGTAGTACATCACAAAACCAAAGCCATAACTTGGCTTTCTTCTAAAGCGGCCTCTAGGATGAGCCGTCTCCCCGTGCGCTCCCTGTACCTGAAATAATAAATTCCCACGACGGGGTGAGCTATCATCGCCTCAAGAATGAATCACCCTAAGCGGGCTACTCTCCACCTGGGCGCAAGGCACGTCTGTGTAAATAAAACATACATTCAAGCAAATGCATGATCCTACTAATGTCTACATGACCAACTCAGATCCCGAGTCCTCACCGACTCTCTCACACTCGCCTAAGCCTTGTATGAGAATTATTTTTTGGTTAGTTTGTGGACAACCCTCCGATGTATATATATCAATTGGGCTGCTCCGACGATTGATATATATATTTGTTTGTGGACTACCCTCCGATGAATATCAATTGGGCTCTCCGACGATTGATATTTATAATTGACTACCCTCCGAGCACTCACATTTTTAGACTACCCTCCGAATCCATTTTCTAGACTCACCTCATGCACTCACTCCTATATTCATATGGTGTCTCCAAAGGCATATGGAATGCATGTACGCGCACTTAATACAACTTAATCCACACGCAAATATATAAACACGAATATATGCTCACATAAAAATTAAATCACACAATCATGTTATTTAATTCTCATTTCAAAACATCAAAATTAGCTCACTTGGGCTATCGATCAAACACAAGCAATTCGATGGAATTACTTGACTAAACACATATTTTCACACTTTTATTTTGTGAAGTTGTTTTTAGAATGCGAAACCTCGCATCGTCTTATTAAACACAAATTACTCCGCTCACCTTACGAACTCAGATTTCGCCCATTTCCTACCAATCAAACCAATACATGATTTATGGAACCATTCATCACACATTTGGAACCCAAACAAATTGGGTAACCGATACTGACCGTTCGTGGGTCTCAAATCCAAACATTTTGCCCAAGGTTTGGAACCGATCAAACGACCGTTCAAGGCCTCAACCAACCGAAACATTTACATGGTATTTGAACAAAGAATAAAACCCAAGTAGGGAGAAACCCCTACATCAAGGAGTTTAAGGAAACTCCCTAACTGGGTAATCTACGCTGAGCTCTTTCCGCGGTGTGAGCAGCTTTTCCTTCATCCCGAAAGCTCGTCGACTACTGATTCCTACAATCTTAGAGAGAAGGACGACTCTCTCTCTCTAAAAATCATATCCAGCTTCCTTTGCAAGACTTCCCTTTCCCCACGTTTTTCTCCCTTTTTTCTTTTTGAAGAGGATGGCACTATTCCTTTTTTGTCCTCTAGTGACTTAAACAAATCCCAAAATGCCTATTATGTCCCTATTTTCTCAGTTTTGACACTCGGCACTATCTCGGTTGTCCATTTTCATCATTTCTCTACTCACACCACTTAATAAGACGCGAAGACGTGTTATATACGACTTTCGCCACATCGGGAAAATCGCTGCATGCACCCTAACCACTATGCCTCGAAAAAATGTCAAACTCTAATCGTCTCGAATTTAACGAAATTTTACGTGCTAGCTAGATTTACGAGACGATTCCAACGGTGAAATCCGCTTCGCCATCCGGCATCTGCAGAATAAATTGAGTGATTTTTAACCGAAATTAACCATTTTGTAATCGAATTTACGATTTTGCCATTTTTCCATAAATTGAATTTCTGGTTCCATAATAGCGCACTTTATAGAGTTTCTCTACAAAAAGTTGTAATAAAGTATGTATTTTTTTTATTTCTCTACAGTAAACAAAATTTATAGTTTTTAAATATTTAAAAACTAATTAGTTTTAATGATTATTTAATGTGATACTAAAATAAAATTAATCATGATAGGAAAATAAAATAAATTATTTTTTACTTATATTAGTTTTCTATCAATTACCTACCATGATGTTTCTAAAAGGGATTAACTTAAAAAACATCATTAAACATAATATAAGTACCAACGAAATTTAATTCGTCGGTAAACTTCATCGATAAATTGTGAATTTATTGTAGTGGCCCCTCTATATAAATTTTTGACATTTAATAATTTACTCTTTGAATTGCAAATAAAATTTAAGTTATCTGATAAAATTCCTTTGGAAATTTATAAATCTATTGCAAAACTCAAGTGCAAATCATATGAATTGCAACAACTGTAATTTTAGCACACCCGCTGCAAAGTTTGCAACGAAATTATGTTAGAAATCCTGCAACGGCCAAATCCGTTGCAATTTCGTCTCCAAGGATGACGCCAAAGTTTCCCGCCATATTCTGCAACAGAAATGAATCCGCTGTACTCGTTGCAAGTCCATCGTAGTTAGTTGCAATCCGGGGCCGGTAATTACTTATCGACTTTCATTAGCATTATGTTGCATATCCGTTACTGTTTTGCAATAGATTTGTCCGTTACAAAATTTTCGTTGTAAATCAGGATTTTTCTTGTAGTGTGTTTGTTTAAATTAGTATACACTTTCATTATTATTATTATTATTATAATTTTTCTTTGTCACCAAAATTTTCTATAGACTTGTTTGTGGATATCTTTTTTACGCTTTTAAAGGTGAGGCCAATTGACGATTTTATGCTATTTCCTTGGAATCAATAAACTCTTATTTAATGTAGGGCTGACAAATTTGTAGAAATGTGCATGTTTAGGTTATACTTGAAATGTGCCTGTTTAGGTTATAAATCAAATTATTTTCTTAATCTAAGAGTTAAAATAAGTAGAATAAGTTTGAACAATAAATATGAATTATTCATTGATTATTTTAGGGTAGTTGGACCTCAAAATAATTAAACAACGCAAATGAATTTTTATTTATTTATTTATTTATTAAAGGAACACACATCAAAGTTTTTTTTGACAACTAAGCACTTTGTGTTTTTCCATTGGGGCTCGAACCTAAAACCCCTCCCTCATTGAGACTTGGTACTTTAATTTTTTCTATCATTAAATGGATAAATTAAAAATAAATAAAAGAAATTTATGTGATAATCTACAATAACTTTGTAGTAATATTAAGATTTTTATTTAATTTTCTTTTCTAAAAAGTTGTAAAATGCACATCAAACACATAAAAGATGATAGTTACAAGACTCCTTTATAAAATGAAGATTTATCTAAATTATATATAATTCAATAAACAATTATCTCAAAGTTAATTGAAATAACTAATTTTATTTATTTTTATTATAAGATTTATTAAAATTAAAATTTAAAAGAATAATACAAGAAAACCAAATTCATTAGAGTATAAAATAAAATTTTGAGATGTCCAATTCTTTTGCAATGATAAATATAGAGAGAAAAAAAATTACATACTTATAACTACCTTCATATTTCATTATTGGCTTTAAAAAAGTAATAAACATGATTTTAACCATCTAAAAAAATGATATGATTAAGATTAATTAAAAATTTGTGTATTATGATTGCCAAGGCCCATAGCACACTACAAGGTCGTATACAAGATAATTGCCAAGGTTATAGCTAATAGACTAAAAGACATCCTACCACACATCAAAATCATAGTTCGTTCATACTAGGAAGACTCATTACTGACAATATTATGATTGCGTTTGAACTCTCGCATTATTTGAAAAGGAAGAGACAAGGCAAAAATGGAATAGTTGGTTTGAAAATTGACATTGCAAAGGCTTATGATAAAATCGAGTGGCTGTATTTGCAAGGTATGTTGACAACGATGAGCTTTGATACTATTTGGATCTCACGAGTAATGGCATGTGACACCCCAAATTTCGAGGTCTCGTTGACAATCTGTCAATATGTGGAATTCCTATGGATTTCGGGTTACCCGATACCACATGGTTGTGTCCCATTTATCGGGATCCATATTTTCACAAAAAAATCGAGTAGAGTCTCTTTTGTTCTATTTCACTCCAACATACAACATGTATAACAAGAATCCATGTAAGCAGCTTTATTTCAACACCTTACATGTAACATATATTAAAAATAAATTGCTCTAATATAGTTTACCCGACACCACCTCAATACGTCCCTTTACGGACCCATTCGTGACGCCCAAAACAAGGGTGTCTCGTTGACAACCCTTCAACCCGGCTGAATACTCGTGGATGCCTGCAACCCGACACCACTCCTCACGAAAAATCGAAAGCGTAGCCCCTTTGTACGAGGAGTTCTACCCAAGGTACAAAACCTGTCCCAACAAGTTTACAATGACCACGGTGGTCCAAATGCGAGTAAAATAATGGCCACTGGGCCCCCATCAATACTCAAAATAAAGGATCTCAACTAAATATATATATCATATTCAAGAGCTTTTTACATTATTTAATACTAACATATATTAAAATTTACAAAATTCTAATACATGTCATACATAATAATACCAAAGCCACAAGTCGGCTTTATTCTAACACACGGCCTCTAGTGGAGCGCCGCCTCTTCCCGACGCTCCCTCGCACCGAAATGGTGATCCCTCGACAGGGTGAGCAAAGCCCAGTAGAGATAATTTCCTACATGGGTTACTCCCCACCTAAGTGTACATGCATGACAAGCAATCACATTCAAGCAATTTCATGAACTTACTCGAATGTTTACATGACCAATCCCATGTCTCAAGTCCTCACCGACTCCCTCACATATGCCTAAGCTGAATGCGAGTAAAAATATCTAGTTTTCAAAACAAAAGTTTTTTGTTCTCGAAAACTCACTACCGAATTTCGTAAAGTATCGACTACCCTCCGAGGCGAATGTGTCGAGAACCTAAACACCACGGCTCCGACGTGTAATTATTGGACCATCTCCCAACACAATTCTCCGAAAAATCATCCATTGAAATTCCTTTCACAAACATTTTCGTTTTTGTTTCATTTCATGTCATGCACTCACACCTAATATTCTAGGTTGCCCCAGTGCATATGGAATGCATGATGCCAATCCCAAAACATTTATGTTAATATATTCACATACTTATATATTAACATAATTAATCCAAACAAATCATGTTATTAAATTCACATCAATAAATACCAAAATTAGCTTATACGGGCTAACACTAAAGAAAACACAAGCAATCCATTTTGAATCACTCAACATCACTGCAAAAATTCATATTACAAAAATATTCACGCCACTATTAACGTGAATAAAGGAAACCCTAAGCTACTGCTCACTACCACACAATGCATTCTTTCCACTCTGGCTCAAAGCTTTTTGAGACTCGAATTTTTACAATTTAAAACAAGCTCTCGTAACATTCCTAACCATTTACATGACTCTAACCAAAGATTAACGCAAGTAGGAAAAGATCCCTACTCTTCTTGGAGTTGTCGAACTCCACCAAATCTGGGCTCCCACGCTGTAGTCCCTTCGCTATGTATAGAGCAACTTTCCTTCGTCCGTCGAAAAACCCACCGTCCGATCGTCGGAATTCTAGAGAGAGCCAAATTCTCTCTCTAAAATGAAATCTCACGCCACCGCCATTCCCGCCCAGCCACTGCCCCTTTGGTCTTTCTTCAAATTCGAGAAGATGACACTATTGCACCTTTTGTCTTATTATCATTTATTCTTTCCAAAATTCTATGTGTCCTTCTCTCGATTTTTGACACTCGCACTATCCCAGGCCGTGCTCATTTCATCCCCTCTCTTCTCATGCAACATGTGTCACATGAGTACATGTAGTAGGAGACTTTTTTCACATCACATGTTGTTTTACGGCACCAGATACTCGGTGTCTTAAAAAACGTGCAAATTCCGACTGTCTCGGAATTAGACGAAATTTGACGTGGTAGCTAGATTTCGCGAGACGATTCCAACGGTGAAGTCCATTTCATCATCCGAGATTTAGAAAAATTTTGGATTTTTACCAAAATTACGATTTTGCCCTTTTTTCGAAAATTGGAATTTTCTCGGATCTTACATTCTCCCCTCCTTAAAAAGAATTTTGTCCTTAAATTCTACGCAAGTACGCATCCAACCACGTGCATATGTAACCTCACCCAACTCCAAAACCGTGTCGGGTATGACAACCCGGCTAAGGTCCTAATCACTGACAACCCGATGGTTGTCAACTCATCCATGTCAAGAATGACATCAACACCCAATATGTCTACCACCCTAAGGTCCACCATGAGCAGAATCACTGAGATCCCTGACTCATGATCTCAACACATCTGACCAACTCTCACCCTACATCTTAGGGAAGAATTTCCCATCATCTCTCTAAAGGCCTCAACCTCTAAGCCCAAATCTATAACGTAAGTTGCATTAATGAATGAATATGATGCATCCAATTCAAACGTCACTCTAGTCAACAAGTGCAAGAGTAGAAACGTACCCTACATATCCGGCCGTTTCATGCTCCACTACGCACCTTGAGACCTCCGCCCTAGACAATCTCGCTCACATGCCTAGTCGGGCGACAATGGTAACACGTCCTTCCGCCACTCGACCCGAACTCTACCGCAAACCCCAGACTTCACCCTCGACCTACGCCCGTCCCGCCCAGTCACCCGGCCCGCTGGCACCAGGTGCTGCGTGGCATCCTAGAACCGGAGCATCGGGTTCCCCGACCTATACTAGGTGTAGGAACAAACCGTGTCCTCTCCCGTCTCATCACGACTCGGATCAGGCTGGGCTCCCAAAACCCGGGATCCCCAGGCCTCTGTGGGCAATCCCTCCTCATATGTCCGGCCGCCGGTAAAGGAAACGATAAGACTGCTTCGCCTGGCCCGCAATCCTAGCTCGTCTCCGGGCCCTGACAACTGTGGCTCGAACCCCTTATGAACTAGAAGCCTTCTCGCTTCTTCCGAACTAGAAGAAGGTTGATCTCCTTCCTCTTAGTACTAACACTCCATATCTGATGCTCGTATGTCATCCACTCCTCCCCTTTTCGCTTAATGGAGGATGATGTGCTTCTAATTGCTGAGGCCGTTTGACTCGCTTTACTCACTATTGCACATGCCTGCGCGAGCAAGGGCGACTGAACTCACTTCGCCAGCTCGAAGGCCCGCGGTCAAAGCCAATGGTGCTCGCCACACCTCGGGAAGACCCTACGTCTCACCTCGACTAGCCATCTACATGTCAAATGACAAGTTAAAATTCAATGCAGTATCTCTAAGGCATAAACATAGCCCCGAGACACAATTCATATACAAAAAAATATTTGGCGGACAATGTCCATACATTCATGCGAAATGCAGCACGATATCATTATATCAAATCAAAATCAACAACAAAAATTCTATTTTAGAAAATTTCATTTTTTTAAAAGATTTGATTTGATTTGATTTGATTATTTTTTTTATTTTTTTTTTGAAAATTCCGCAATGCGGTTCGCGAATGCGTCAAAAATAGCATTTGAAATGAAGGTACCAGTCCAAAATCGGGTTGCGCACAGTGCACACCTCTCGACTACCGCTACCGCCCTGTGCCACTCGTATCGTGGCGCACATCGTGCCGTGTCGTGGGGCACATAGACTCGATCATGCCCCGCCGTGTTGCCACGCAAGACGCGCGGCAGCCAGGCGCCGTGGTCGGGCCGAGGCTAATTTTTTCTCGGCCACGATACAAAAGTGTATCGCAAACCCACTCTTGCCGCCGTGTGACGCCCCAAACTCCGGGGTCCGCGACTACCCGTCAACCCGCTGAATGGCAAGTGGGCTACGCCCCGACACCACTGTAGGTAACCCAGTCTCCTTGTACGGTCGCCCCACCAAATACATCACCTGCATGAAACCTGTCCCAAGTAGTCCAAAATAATTACAACATGAGTAAAACGGCCACTTGGGCCCATAAACAATACTCATCATACATACCCTCTATGAATCCAACCATATCCAATAGTTACAAGAGTTAAAATTTTACTCTTATACAACACATATTAAAATCTAAAATTCTAATACATGTAGTACATCACAAAACCAAAGCCACAACTCCTGGGCTAAAACGGCCTCGTGATGAGTCGCCTCCCTGCGCTCCTCAGACCAAATAATATATTCTCATCGACGGTCGAGCTATCGCCGCAGTGGAATCACCCTAAATGGGCCAATTCTCCACCCAAGCGCATATGTAATGCTCCAAATTTAAACACACATTCAAGCAAAGCGTGCATGATCCTACTAATATCTACATGACCAACTCGCATCCCGAGTCCTGACATCGACTTTCTCACACTCGCCTGCTTCCCGTATGAGAATTATTGTTTTGTTAGTTTGTGGACAACCTTCCGATGTGTATATATCAATTGGGCCGCTCCGACGATTGATATATTATATGTTTGTGGACTACCCTCCGATGAATATCAATTGGGCCGTTTCGACGATTGATATTTTTAATTTGGACTACCCTCCGATAATTAATATTTTTAGACAACCCTCCGAACCGTTTTCTCTAGACTTATCTCATGCACTAACTCCTATAGTCCTTGGATGTTCCAGTGCATATGGAATGCATGTATGCCATTTCCATTACAGTCCATAACACATGCAAATATATAAACATGCATATATTCACATAAAAATTAAATTACACAATCATGTTATGTAATTTCACATTTCCACACTCCAAAAATTAGCTAACTTGGGCTAATGATCAACCAAGAGCAATTCCACTTGAATCACTCGACCAAACACATATTCTTACAAAAATTATTTTGTGATCACTGTTTCAGGAACAGTAAAACCCTCGGTTCCTATTCCTATAAGAACCCAAATTATAGGTTCACTTGGTGAACCCGTATTTCTCGGCCGATCCCGGTCGCATACCCATCACAACACAATCCATGGCATAAATCACACCATTGGTTACCCAAATACCCGTGAGTGCACTGTACTAATCGTAAATTCGGGGTTCCATAAATCACAAACAATTCGGGTCCTGCCTTTGGGATCGATCAAACGGCCCTCACTACCAACCAACCTGGGCATCACATAGATCTTAAACAAAGAATAAACCCAAGTAGGGAGAAATCCCTACCTCAAGGAGTTTGTCTAAATTCCTTAAATTTGGTACCACTTAGTTCTTCAGAGCAACTTTCCTTGTCCCGAAGACCGCAACTACTTGACGTTAAATTTAGAGTAAGCGAAGACACTCTCTCTCTAGAAAATGAGATCCAAAACCTCCTATCATATTTTTTTTCCTCCCCCCCACGTTTTTCTCTTCCTTTTTCATATGTAGGAGATGACACTATTTGTGTTTTGTCCTCTAGTGACTTAAACAAATCCCAAAATACCTATTATGTCCCTTTATTTCCCAGATTTGATATTCGGCACTATTTCGATCGTCCATTTTCATCGTTTCTCTACTCATACCACTCATGGCACATGAGTACGTGTTATATGTGACTTCGCAGATCGAAAATCGTTTTATTAAAGACCGAACCGTGATGCCTCAAACGTGTCAACTCTAACGCCCCGAATTTAACGAAATTTTACGTGCTAGCTAGATTTCGCGAGACGATTCCAACGATGAAATCCGTTTCATCATCCGAGATCTAGAGAATAAATTATGGATTTTTAACCGAAATTAACAATTTTGTAATCGAATTTACGATTTTGCCATTTTTCCGTAAATCTAATTTTCTGCCTTACACGCCTGTGTCACACAGATCGCAGGCGGTGTAGCAAATACAATAAGGTCGTGTCGCGCAACACAGATCGCCGCCTGGCCATGACACAATTGCCACCCCAAGCCACGATACATAGTTTGTATCATGACACGCCTCCCTGGCCAGGCTAGCCTTCCCAGCCTTTGTGTCACGATACAATCCAAACAGTATCGTGGATTCTAAATAGCAAGAAATTCTTTCCACTTTCAAGCCGTGACCGTTTTTTTTTTTTCATTTATGCTACTAGAAAAATGCAAAACTACCCAAAAAAATATGTTATTATTATTTTTCTCATTTTCCAAAGAAAACCAAATAAATTTATTAAAATTTTATTTTGTTCATTTTTCTCCAGCTTACATTAATCTGTAAAATCTTAGAAAAATTTCTTCACATCATAATTTTTTTTTCCTCATTCCCACTACTGGAAAACCTCACAATATATATATATATATATATAAAAGTTTACTTTCATCACTAAATAAATTTATTGAAATTTATTTTATCCATTTTTTTTCATTTAATTATGGACCATTTTGTCCAAAATTTCTCGAACACCTAAGGTTGCATTTTTTCTCTACCCTACGGTTCAACATCTTTCCTATGCTATTCACTAAGCAAACAATTTCAATCGCAATTCATACACAACACATGATATGTACACCATTCACACATCAATCACAACAATCACACAATCACATAAAACACAGTGCATGTCGTGTTCTAATCCTGTCCCGTGATTGTCTAGGTAATCACATACCTAACTTACCGATACTAAGCTATAACTCTAGTATCCAACATCGAAAGCCACCTGTCGTGATGTTCTGCACCTATGACCATGGCCTAAGCCTAAGTCCTTCAATCCCTAGGTTTTCATTTACCTAAGCTTTACACTCTAAGACCGTGGCCTAAGCCCAAGTCCCCCCAAGCCCTGTGCATTCAGATACCTAAGCTCGATACCACGCTGTCTCTGTGATCGTGACTAAACTTATGGATACCCAAACCCAAGCTCCCTAAGTATTCGCATACCTAAGCTCTGATACCATGCTGTGACGCCCCAAAACCGGTGTCCGTTGACAACCCGTCAACCTGGCGGAATACTGTGATGCCTGCAACCCGACACCACTCATTTAAAATTCCAGTCTCCTTTGTACGGGGAGCTCTACCCAAGGTACAAACCTGTCCCAACAAGTTTACAATGACCACACAGGGTCCAAATGCGAGTAAAATAATGGCCACTTGGGCCCCTGCATCAATACTCACAAAATAAATATCCCAACCAAATATATATCATGGTTCAAGAGTTTTTACATTACTCTTAATACTAACATATATTAAAATTTACAAAATTCTAATACATGTCATACATAATAATACCAAAGCCGCAAGTCGGCTTTCTTCTAACACGCGACCTCTAGTGAGTGCCGCCTTCCCGATCGTTCCCTGTACCTGAAATGGTGATCCCTCGACAGGGTGAGCAAAACCCAGTAGAGATAATTTCCTACATGGCTACTCCCACCTAAGTGTACATGCATGGCAAGCAATCACATTCAAGCAATTTCATAACCTACTGAATGTCTACATGACTAATCCCATGTCCCGAGTCCTCACCGACTCTACATATGCCTAATCCGAATGCAAATATCCGCTTTTCAAAACAAAAGCTTTTTGTTCTCGAAAAACTCACTACCGACTTCGCAAGTATTTCTGACTACTCCTGCTTCGTTCTCTTTATCTTCAGATAGTCGAATTTATTCCTAGTTTAGGAATTAAGGTCGTCTAGTATCAGAATACCGTGGGAATCCACAGGTCATCTCCACAAGGAGTGGTCTTCTAGGTGATCCTTAGGAGCTATTCTCCAAAAATCGTATATTCAAAAGTAAATTATAGGGTTGTGGTTGGTTGATTAGAGGATTGACTAAATTGACTATTTTAAAATAGGAAGATGATTGATGGGATTCTTAGGTTTCCACACACTATTGATCACGTAATTCCTCTTATTACGCCTCATCTAAGAGCCATTAATGAATGGTCTTCGACGGAAGATTTTGCTTTAAACACTTTTGTGAAATGAAAAACGACGAGGGATGTTAAACACTTGTTCAACAATTAATCTCGTGATCTTAACTGCATTTCAGAATCAAGTACACAAAAATGAGACTTCGCTCACACGGTTGTCAAGAGGATGCCCAATATGGTTTTATAGTTTCTGCTGCGATTAATATCACACAATCCCATTGGAAGTATAAAAGAGGAATCGAGGGTTATTACCTTGATCGTGTATTTCACCAGAGAACTCAACATAAAAGTTTAGAACTTCATGGAAATTATAAAGCGAATCATAATTGATGAGAAATTATTCATAAAAGAAACTTGAGAAAATCAAACTTCAATTGCAAAACCAAATAATCAAAAATAAAAAATACTGAGAGAGAAAACGAGTCAGGTGATCTTAACCGGAAGCACATGAACTTGAAATCCAAAATCGCAGAAGTAAAGCCTCAACCCTACTCTCTAAACCCTAGCCAAAACTATGAGAAAGAACACTCTTTATGAAAACCAAACCCTAGAAATCAAAGCCGTTTCTCCACCTTTTCTTTAGCTTTTTATACCTATTTTATTGTGATCCGCTGATGGTCTAAGACTTAACTTATCTCTGGCATTTAACTGTAATCCTGCCTTAATCTCAGAACATATGCCTGCACAAGACAAACTAGTGGCACCTGCATCGATTGGCTACTAGTGCTTTCAGATGGGGGTACCTATTTGTGCCAGAGCATTCAAGACTGTGTCAGTCAACGTTGAATTTAGTTTCGTGTACCCTAAGACCGGCTCAGAGTTTGCACCATATTTCACCGCCTTCCTGACTTGTTTCCCAGCATTGCTGCAGACTTCCTCAAACTTCACTTGCCGCTGCCATCATCCTCAATGATCCATATTCGCTCTGATTACCGAACCCTTGTAAATAATCTATGGCGGAAACCAAAACTCAGTAGACAAGTCCAAACACGAAAAAGATTAAAAGTACCTATTCTTTATACAAAATCGCAGCAAAGTATGCACCTTGGCTAAAAGCAATTCTGATATAATTATCGCTTCTTGTGTAACTGGTCAACCTCCGAGAAAGAATGTTGAGAAACTTTCAAACAACTATGACTCCTCCGACGTGTACGCTGGACCATCTCCCAACACAATTCTCTGGAAAATCATCCATTGGAAATTCTTTCAAAAAACGTTTTGTTTTTCATTCATTTCATGCCACGATTCATTAATTCAATATTCTAGGGTCAGCCTCTAAAGGCATATGGAATGCATGATGCCAATCCTAAGTTTGTTTATGCCATTATATTCACATGCATATATATTAACATAATTAATCCAAACAAATCATGTTATTAAATTCACATCAATAACACCAAAATTAGCTCACATGGGCTAATTAGCAAACACAAGCAATCCATTTTGAATCACTCAACATCACAAAAATTCACACAAAAATATTCATGTCACTATTCACATGAATGAAAACCTCGTTACCGTTTCACGCGCCACACAAATAGAATTTTCCACTGTCTAAGCTTTTGAGATCGAAGTTTACTTCGCTTAAAACAAGCCTCAAAACATTCTTAACCATTTACATGGCTCTTAGCCAAAGATTAACACAAGTAGGAAAATATCCCTACCTTTTGGAGTTGTTGGAACTCCACCAAATTGGTGCCCACACGTAGTCCTCGCCGGGTAGAGCAACTTTCCTTCTTGCTCCGTCAAAAACCGACGGTCCGATCGACTGGAATCTTATAGAGAAGCCACTCCCTCTCTCTCTAAAAATGAAATCTCACACTCACTGTCATTCCCGTCCAGCCACTGCCCCTTTTGGTCTTCAAATTTGAGAAGATGACACTATTGTACCTTTTTGTCTTATTATCATTTATTCTTTTCCAAAATTCCCTATGTATTCATTCTCTTGGATTTTTGACACTTGGCACTATCTAGGCCGTCCATTTCCATCATCTCTCTAATCATGCAACATGTGTCACATGAGTACATGTAGTAGGTGACTTTTGTTACATCACATGTCGTTTTACGGCACCCGATACTCTAAGGCCTCGTAAATTCGAACACTATCTCGCACTTACCGAAATTCGACGTGGTAGCTAGATTTCTTGCAAGACGATTCCAATCTGAAGTCTGCTTTTGTCATCCGAGGATCTAGAAAATTTTGATTTTTACCAAAATTACGATTTTGCTATTTTTCCGAAAATTAGAATTTTCTCGGTTCCACATTCATTCATATTTAAATAAAATATGAAAATTAACAAAGCACGACAAATTCATAAGAGTCCGATCACGGCCCTCTTACCATAATTACATACCTGACTATTTATATAATAGTTCAAAAGAATTTAATTACAATTCTTTTTACATAAAATACTTTTTACAAAAGCATTGTCAAGGCTATATATCGACCTTCTTCATAATCACGACCTCGTCGGAGCGTCGTCTCCCTGTACACCCCCTGTACCTGAAATGGGGTCTCACAACGAGGTGAGCAATGCTTAGTAGAAAAATTCTTTTACAAGGGCTACTCCCCACCTAAATGCATATGAAATGGAGTACATAAAACATCAAACCATATTTCATATAAATAATGCAATCCTATATGGAATGTTCTGTGTCATGCATGAGATGAGACTCCTCATGCCCACAACCCGAGTCCCAACCGACTTCCTCACACTTGCAAAGCCAAGTGTGAAAAACCAGCCATTGGTGTTTCACGCACGACTTAAACCCATCGACAACCCTCCAATTTTAATTTATCAAATCCCATGTGTTTATTTGGGTTGCAAATTTTTGGGTTCTCACCTCAGGCTTCGCAACGCCTTCCGACACTTTCGCAAACTTTCATTGCTTGATACATATGTCTAACCAAGAATAAAATTCGGGTCTTTCACCTTGGGGACCTGCCCATCTTGCTTCACCCAAACACATGTGATTTGTTATTATTATTGTTTTACCCAATCACGAGTTTCAATTTTGGACGTTGTCCCGTTTCTAAGCCCACCACACATTCACCAAGAATGGTGAATAACAGTACCATGTACACACACCCGACTCGACGCGATGTGACCGTGCATATGAAATGCAATCATGTCATTTCATGCGATGTCATACTACATGCACAATAAGAGCTACATGAAACATTTATATATTCCGATAATTATAGTTTTCTTACATATACTTCAATTCATCACCATTTCCATGTTAATACATCCCGCAGTTAGTGGCTAATATGAATTTTACATATAACAATACTGATGATGCTTTTTTTCAACCGAATCACTGAGCGTGCGGCCGCTCGGCCGACCTGAAGCCGTTTCGTGGGTCGTGGATGCAGCGCCTCGGATCGTCTGATTAAGGCAAGATCGCGCGAGACGCTGACCTGCAGCCCGACGAAGCACTCTTCCGCAAGAACAAAGAAGTGCTGGGGTTTGCAGGGCTGTGGCTCGTGGCCGCTCCGATGCCTAAGTCGCTTTCTTTCGAGAGAAAAGAGAGAACATTTAGATTTGCTCTCAGTATCGACTTACCTTTCTGGTGGAGCGCTTTTGTATTTATAATGGATATTCATCCATCGGACATGACGCAGGAGTCCTTCCTAGAAGTATGTTTCCTCATATAGTTAGCCTTGAAGCTTACTTGATGGATTAGTCAAAGTTTATTCGAATAATCCTCATGCTTTATTGGAGAATGTCAATGATGGTCTTATTGCTTTTCTTTCCTTTATAATAGGACTTGATTGGAGGATATCTTTTAGGGAATATTTTGTCTTACATTGTGGGAGGATATGGGTTGGTGACGAGCATGGAGCCTTCTGTTCTTTGAATCCATGTTGGGCCTAATGAGTTGGGCCTCTGTTTGGGAAACGCGTGACGGAGACACGGGGCGGGAGCCACGGACCCAGTGCTCTCGAGCAGCGGTGAAAGCAGTGTTTATGTCGCTTATCAGTTGCCCCGGCCCTTGTGTGCAGTTGCGTGGGCGGGGCGTGGTGAATCTGCGGCGGTTGTTACTTCCCGGTAATGCGCTCGGATGTGGATTAATTAACTTTGTCGCCGTCATATGTTAGCCAGTAGCTCTTGAGTTTCGTGCTTGTTTTCATATTCTCCTTGTTTTTACTTGTTTCTTGCCGACCTTTCTAGTTAGACTTCCTTTAGCCTCATAACTCCCCCTTACGTCTTTATATTTCTTAGCGTTCTTGCATTTTCGTTGCAGTTTTTATACATCTGTTAGGTGTTGGGTCCCTTTTTGGTGTCTTCTTTTCATTCCTGGGCCCGCGGCATCTGTCCTGTCGTGTTTCTTCGATTGTCTGACAGGCCCTAGGATTCCGGTTAATACGGATTCGTTTGGTTATGCTATGGGTCCCCGAAGCGTTCTTCCTCTTCTTGGCATCGTGATGATTCCTCGATCTGATCCGAGAGCCGGTACGAAGTGTCCAAGCTTGTTTGAAAAGTCGTTGAGCCTCGGCTGCTTTCGGGTAACTTCCGCTTCCCTTAGGTAGAAAAGGAAGATAAACTTGATCAAATATCCCGAGGGTTTGGGACTATCTCGATGCGCCGTCACGTGATACTGTGAAGGTGGGCCCCAGTGTTGGCCCTTTATGAGTCTGCTTTTTGTTGAGCGATGGCCTCTTCACGGTGTTCGTATATGGTCTCCCGATTTTTTGACTCGTTGCATTACCTCAGGTGCCGAATGGTATGTTTTTCAGTCGCCTTTGATGCTGACCTCGCTTTCGTGCACTCTTTAAATGAAACGGGTTCTTGACATTTTCATATTTGCCCTTGGCCCAGTGGTTGAGGCATTTTGGTGGGTTTCTTTGGTCTTTTTGGGACGGGGCTTGGCGTCCTAGTGTGGCTTTGCTCTGCATCTTTTGTCAGGCGGCTGCCCAGGGGTTTGTTATTTCCCTAGGCGTCTGAGGCCCCTTTGTTGATTCGGATCTTCCTTCTTCTCATCGGACATGGAAAATCCGATATTTCTTTGTTAGTGGCTCCAACTGGGAGTATAATTCTTTAGACAGGGAAGACACCCTAGGCGTACCCAGAACGTGGGATGCCCCTGATAACCTTCGTGAGTATCATCCTTACTCTTGGTTTTAATTCATACAAGTTGATTGGATACCCACGACCAAGTTTCCCTTATATTTTTCGGATGCTCGTCTTGGGCTGCTAGTAGCGAAGATCTGGCGTTGCTCTTACTCGACGAATGTTACTTGCTTTCGCTCTGTGAGAACTACTAGGTCGGATGTCCCAGCTCATCAGGTCACGAAGTCCGTAAAATCTTAGTTTTAGGGTCCTCATCTCCCTACACTCTGGGTGTTTTCTGCTCAGGGCCCATTTGTGGTAACTCTGCAGGGAGATTTTAGCTCATCTGGGAGGATATCTCGAAAACCTCGGAGTCACGGCGAAGAGGAGGAAACGATTCCCTAGAGGGATCGACGATCCGTCAACAAAGTTCGGGTCGAAACGCCTTGAGTCCTTGTCGAGGCAGGATTCGGTCTTCATCCCAGTCGTAGAGGTTCCCACGGTTCTTCGTTCACTTCCCTCTTGAGGCAGTCGTGAGGTGGGGAATCCCTCAAGCGGTCGGCGACCAGCCCAGGTCAGTGGCTTTGCCCATAACCATTTGGAATACTCCTACAGAGATCGTCGAGCCATCTCACGAGAAGGTGATAGAGTCGGGGAGGAAGAAAGAAAACAAATCAAGGTTGATGAAATCAAAGTTCTTCTTTGTCTAATGCGGGACTTTCGGCTGGTGCCGTTTCATCCATCCTCAAAGATTCTGACGTTGAGAGATCAAAGGGGTTGCCGGTTGATAAGGCCTTGGCCTTGTCTTTTCGGGGACTTACTTCGGTAAGCTTTATAATTATGCTAACTTTCCTTCTTTGGCTCGAGTGTTGACTTCTACTTGTGTTTGTCTACTTGATGCCACTCATTTGAAGGGCTTGGCCAGCAAGCGAATGAGGAAGCATGGGATCGCCAGGATTTATAAGCGAAAGTAGCTAACGGCTGGCGGGGCGGCTGCGAAGTGGAGTGCGACTTATGTGCGGAGAATAGAAGACTGTTGTGGTCTGAGAAGCACACCTCATCGGCTCGTGACCGGTAGAAAGCCAGGAAGCGAGGTCTGGCGACTGACGATTCTTGAGGAGGCTTTCAGAAAAGTTAGGGATGAGAACCGGGCTCTAGTGGTCGGTTGAGACTCGGGAGGCTGCGATCTACCCGGGATGAGCTTCGATTGGTTGGGAGGAACTCATGGTTTCCCGGGACAGTGCGGGATGCAAGTGGAGTTCTTGGCGCGATCACCGGCCGGTTTGGACGGAATGGAGAAGCAAACTTGAATTACTCGTCATGAGATTTTGGAGAAGCGGAGTGTTCTTGGGGGACGCCGACGTGAGTCCTGCGAAATTTGTGGACTTGTCGGGACGGCTAAAGCGAAGAGTGCAGAGTGGATTACATGCTTGAACTTCATCTGCGACTGATTTGGTTGTTCGGAGGGACGGGGTCATCAGTCAATTGCGGGACCGGGCTGGTGCTCGTGGGCTTACAGGTGGCTTGCTTTTTCAATGAAACCGCTCGTGTGTACCCCAATCTGGATTTTGACTTGATCTGGCGTGGGGAGAGAGCGGAAGGGATCTTTGAGTACAAATGAATCCCAGCTAGCACTCATGTTGAGGCCCCTTCCCGTTCTTCTTCGTCGATACTTGAGATCCAGCTGCGTCTCCGCTGATTTTATTTTCTTTTCTTTTGTCGATCCACGGGGCCCTCTTATTTATGTTGACCCTCTCTTTTAATGGATACTTGCTCCTGGGAATTTTGATTTTACTTATTTATATCTTTAGCTTTCTTTCTTGTCGAGGATCGAGAGAAATTTAGTACGCCTTGTCTCTACACTTTGCAAACCGTTCTGTTCCAGCCCGCATGGTGCAGTGAAACTGTTAGTTTGGAGTGCTGTGGCCCTCAGTAGTTTCAGCTTGCGAGGTATTGACCCGAATCCTTTCGTTCACGTGCCACATTTGGAGTGTATCAAGGCGAGGTTTGCCGGCGTGCGTGGTTGATTAAGGCTTGATTGCATCGGGAGGGAGGCGTCTCAAGAGTTCGTCAATAGGGATAGTGGGGAGGAGCCCGTCTGATTGAAGTATAGTGAAGGGCTCGTCACGATAGGTAAGAGGGCTAAATGCGCACGTTGAAGGAGGCTTCGTCAATGAGACTTACAGTAGGGAGGAGCCGATACGTATGGAGTATAGTGAAGGGGCTGGAGTGATGGTAGAGGGAGCTCGTGCCTTTTTGTGTTGAAGGAGAGAGCTCGTCAATGAGACTTGTGAGGGAGGAGCCGTGCGTGTGGAGTATAGTGAAGGGCTCGTCTGATGGGTAGAGGAGCTCGATGCACTGTGTTGAAGGAGAGCTCGTCAATGAGACTTGTAGGGAGGGCCGATGCGTGTGGAGTCTGTGGAAGGGCTGTCACGATGGAGTGGGGCTGATCTTTTGTGTTGGAGCTCGTCGATGAGACTTTGTGGGGAGGGCCAGGTGCATTGTGGATACGGGTGAAGGGCTCGTCTGATCGGTAGAGGGCTCGTCTGATAAATGGGAGCTCGTCAATGGGGAGCTTGTAGGGAGGGCCCGATGCGTAGTGGAGTACGAGTGAAGGGCTCGTCACGTGTGGGGGCTCGATGCGCACGTATTTGAAGGGAGGCTCGTCAGTAGGACTTGTAGGGGGCAGATGCGTGAGTGTAGTAAAGGGCTCGTCACGATGGAGTAGAGGAACTCGTGCACTTTGTGTTGAAGGGAGAGCTCGTCAATGAGACTTGTAGGGAGGAGCCCGTCTGTGTGGAGTATAGTGAAGGGCTCGTCCTGATAGGTAGGAGCTGTTCTTGCTGTGTTGAAGGAGAGCTGTCGATGAGACTTGTAGGGAGGAGCAGAGTACGTGGAGTACGGGTGGGGCTCGTCTGATGGAGTAGAGATAGATGCACTTTTGTGTTGAAGGGAGGCTCGTCAATGAGGACTTGTAGGGAGGGGGCAGTGTGTGAGTACGGTGAAGATAATCTGATGGGTAGGGCTCGATGCACGTGTTGAAGGAGAGCTTCATTCGATGAGACTTGTAGGGAGGAGCCCGTGCGTGTAGATATAGTGAAGGGCTCGATCACATTAAGGTAAGGGCGTGCACTTTGTGAAGGAGAGCTCGTCAATGGACTTGTAGGGGGCAGATGCAGTGGAGTCACAGGTGAAGGGCTCGTCGATAGGTGAAGGGCTCGTGCACTTTGTGTTGAAGGAGGCTCGTCAATGAGACTTGTAGGGAGGAGCCAGTACGTGTGAGATGCGATGGGAAGGGCTCGTCTAATGTTAAGAGGAGCTCGTGCGATCAAATAGAACTCGTCGATGGGAAACTTGTGGGGAGGAACGTCTGTGTGAATACGGTGAAGGGCCTGATGCGATGGAGTAAGAGGAGCTCGTGCGCTGTGTTGAAGGAGAGCTCGTCGATAGGACTTGTGTAGGGGAGCCCGTGCAGTGTGGGTATGAGTAAAGGGCTGGGTCACGATGGGTAGAGGGCTCGTGCACGTGTTGAAGGAGAGCTCGTTAATGAGACTTGTGGGGAGGGCGGAGTGCGTGGTAGATATAGTGAAGGGCTCGTCGATGGGTGGGGAGCTCGTCTTTGTGTTGAAGGAGAGCTCGTCCAATGAGACTTGTAAGGGAGGGCCCGTGCGTAGTGGAGTGCGGTGAAGGAACAGTGATGGAGTAGAGGAGCTGTCTGCACGTGTTGAAGGAGAGCTCGTCAATGAGACTTGTAGGGAGGGCAGATGTGGTAGATGCAGGTGAAGGCTAGATCGTGGTAGAGGGAGCTCGATGCGCACGTGTTGAAGGAGGCTCGTCGATGAGACTTGTAGGGAGGAGCCCGATGCGTGTGAGTCTGAGTGAAGGGCTCGTCACGATCTAGGTAGAGGAGCTGCGAGTACGTGGTGAAGGAGAGCTCGTCGATGAGACTTGTAGGGAGGCAGTGCGTAGTAGATCGGGTGAAGGGCTCGTCACGATGGAGTAGAGGAGCTACGTGCACTTTGTGTTGAAGGAGAGCTCGTCAATGAGACTTGTAGGGAGGGCCGTGCGTGAGTCTGAGTGAAGGGCTCGTCTGATGTTAGGTAGAGAGAACTCGTCTGCTGTGTTGAAGGAGAGCTCGTCAATGGGACTTGTAGGGAGGGCGGAGTGCGGTAGTGCGGTGAAGGGGCTGGAATGTGGAGTGGGGAGCTCGATGCACATTGGTGAAGGGAGAGCTTCGTCGATGAGACTTGTGGGAGGGCCGTCGTGTGGAGTGCAGTGGAAGGGCTCGTCTGATAGGTGAGGAGCTGATGATGGAAATGGGGAGCTAAGTCAGTGAGACTTGTAGGGAGGGCAGGTGTGTGGAGTACGGTGAAGGGCTCGTCTGCGACCTAGATAGAGGAGCTAGTCTTGCTGTGTTGAAGGGAGGGGCTCGTCGATGATGTAAGTAATAGGAGCTCGTCAGTGAGAGCCCCGTTTGGGGAAGGAGCTTCGTCGGGTGAAGCTGACTGTAGGGCTCGTCCATGTGTGATGGGAAGAGCTCGTCGAAGTGAGCCGGCGTGGCTCGGGGCGGCGGGTGGCGATGTAGCTGGTGGTCGACTCTGACGGGCGTGGCTGTGCGGGTGGGTAAGGCTCGTCGGAGTGAAGCGACGTGGCTCCGGCCGTAGAGTGCGGTGCAACTGGCTGGTCGGCTCCTCTGAGGCGGCGTGGCTGTGCGGAGTAGGTGAGCTCGTCGAGTGAAGCGTGGCTCAGGCGTATTGGAGTTACGTAGGCGTTGCGGACGGGCGGCCGCAGTGTGAAGGGCCCATTTCGTGTGAGGATCCATCTTGTGGGGAAAGACGCTTCGTATGATGAGGCGCTTTATGAGAAACGTTTCGCGTATCCCTCGATTGTGGAAAGATGTGAAGCTGCTTTTAATCTTTGATTGATGGGAAATTTGGAGCAGTTGTGTTTTTGCATGACGCTCTATGTGGAGTTCTGTTGCCTCTGTGTCTTACGCTCTTTGAAGATTTCTGCTTTCCATACTGGGCGGATGAAGTTTGCAGAAGATGGATGCTTGATGTTCGGCTGCCTTCGTTGGGGTTTCTTTTACGCCTCTGGACATGCTTTTCCTGAATTTCTCCGTGTGGGAGTTATGTTTTTCCCTAGTTTCCCCTTTATGGGAGTTATATTATTCCCAACTCTTGGCTGGGAATCGCCCTAGGAGTGGGGGATGGTGCCTCCCTTGCACCTCCTCCTCTCATTCTTTTCTTCTTTCCTCTCTTCCTTTATCTCTCTCCTCTTTTCTTTCTTTTCTTGCTACGAACTTTACCAAATGCAACCTTGCTTCTTTCTCTCTCCTCTGTCCCCATCTTTTTCTCCTCTTCTCCTCCTTCTTGTCTTTTTTTTTTTTTTTTTTTTTTTTTTAAAAGTGTGCTTGTCTTGAGTGCACGGAGGAGCGCATCTTTGTTGTTTTCTATGATGTATCAGGGACACCATTGATTGTATCCAGCCATGACTCCCAAATAAAGATGCACTTATTTCCTACGAAATTTCCATTGTGTATATATGTTTATTTTTACATGCAGACCTATTTGAGACGTCGAATAGACAGTAGGTGCTCGCCCACTTGTCACCCGGGAATCGTAAGGCCTTCTTGTGATGAGGCCCTACGATAAACGCTTAAGATGTTAAGCGTTCCATGTATCTTGTAAAATTTTTCCTTCGCCTGTTTGTTTCATAGTGCCGGTCGACGACCAGAGATATAATATAAGGAGCCCTCCCAATTGGGGCCTAACTTCCCATGTTGGATTTTCTTGGGTAGTAGCTTTTCAAGACCAAATCCCACAGGCGTAACCACGGGCGACTCTCTTGTTGTAGTGCCTAGCGGACTTCCTTTAGTGTTATTCCTGCATGCGGTACATTGAACTTGCTCACGTTTCTCGTCCAGGAGTTCTAAGTTCAGACGTAGGGCCTCATCGTTTTGTTCTTCCGAGGCTAGCTCGATTACAGAGCTTTACTCTAACCGACGGGGGCTCTTTGCCCGTGCCCAAAAGCGCTAGAGACGAATGGAGTTTGGGTTCTTTGACCTGTGTTTGTCAGATAGGCCCGTAGTGCCGGGGAGGTATTAGGCCAACTCCCCTTCAGCTCTTCGACTTGGTTTCGGGCCGGTTTGAGGTTCGTGGTAACCCGGCTTGTCCATTTGACTGTGGGTGAGCTGGCGAAGAATAGTAATTTTTAATTCCGAGCTCGGCACAAAAGTCCCTGAATTTTGCGTTGTTGAACTGTTTTCCGTTATCTGAGATCAAGGCCCTTGGGACGAATGCGCATATGATTGCTCGCCATACGGATTGCGTATCTTACGCTCACGTGATTGTGGCTGAGGCTCGGCCTCGACCCACTTGGTAAAAATAGTCTGCAGCGCGGTATAAATTTACATTGGCCTTTGCCCATGGGCAAAGGGCCACTACAATATCCAACCCCAACTATTTGGAAGAGGACGGGGCTGGTGATTGATGTCGGAAGGCTCTTTGGGAAGCGTGATATTTTAAGCGTGTTCTTGGCGGTCTGCATCTTTGACAGTTGGTTGCATCTTTGAGCATTGTGGGCGATAGTATCCTTGCCTCAAAATTTTCGACCAGCGTTGAACCAGATATGGTTCCGCATATGCCTTCATGCACTTCTCTTAGCACATATTCGGTGTCTTCTCTGTGATACATTTTAGGAAGGGTGTGAAGAATCCTACGTTTATGGGGCTCCCCCTTGTGATTGGTAAACACAGAGGATCTCACTCTTATCTTAGCTGGCTTCCTTGGGTCGATACGAGTGGGATTAGTCGTGTGTAATCCCCGAATAGGGTCCGTCGGTTTAGTGCGGACCCGTTGTGGCGACTATTATGCCGTAAGGGTCAACGGAGGGCTCTGCGAGGTATTCGATGGGCGTCAATCCCCCAATGTCTTCCTGCAAGGCCGTCGCCGGTTGCCGCGTCGGCACGAGGTCTCAGTTCTGAGGGCGTCTTGGATCTGACGTCTGAGCTTTTAATAAATCGCGGACTTTGCGAGAATCACGAATCATTTTCTCACTTTTGGCCTCGTGTTATGTGTCTTCAATCTGTCTGACCACCAGTTGGGAGTCGCTATAGACCTCTATCGATCAACCTAATGAATGAGCGGGTTGAGGCACGCTGTGCAGACATGTGCACTCATTTTCGTTGTTGGAGCGTGGAGACAAAGCGGCGCGTATGATACTCTGCAGCCAGGTGAAGTCGGGGATTAAGCACCTTTCCTTCTTGTGCATTTGAGGCTCCATCCACGAGAGAGCTTCCATATGGGGGAGGTCGTCCCTTGATTAGGGTGGGCTCGGCCCGAGCTCTTGGGCGAACTCCATGACGAAATCGGCTAGAATCTGTCCTTTTATGGCTGTTTTTTGGTTTGTGCAGAATGTCGAGATTCACTCGGCTCTGGCCCGTTTCATCAACCTCCCGAGAGACCTGCGGCTTATGTAATACACTGCTTCATGGGGTATTCGGTGGGACTTCTGTGGTGTGAGCACGGAAATAGGACGGGTGATCAGAACCTTGATCCTGAGCTAATATTAATTTTCCATTTTTGGATACCTCTCCTCGGCTCCCCTCAGGGCTCGGCTGCGATGGTAGGCGGGTGCATGCAGTTCCCTTGTCATCTAGCAGTCTTGCGCTAGTTGAAAAGTCACGTCTTGCCAAATGATATGGGATTTCTCCTTCACAGGGCTTACTAAGAATGGTGTGAGCTCAGTATGTTTTCAGGCTACAGCGGCTTCTTCCTATAGATCCCATTGAAGGCTTTTTCAAGACTTGGAAGAAAGGTTGGCATGTCACTTGCCACGGACACGAATCGACTTCATTTGCGATCCTCCACGGTAAGTAGTTGTACTTCCTTTGTCTGACGGTGATGACGTATCCGACAATACTTTGATCTTATCGGGTTGCTTGATTCCCCTGTGGTTGACTATAAAGCCCAGAAATTTTCCGGCTGACACGCCGAAGCTGTTCGGTTGACTGTGTTATAATCCCTTAGGATGCGGAATGTCTCGGAGAGGTGAGCGATGTGGAACCGGTTTGTAGCGGTTTACCGACATGTCATTTATGTATACCTCCATTGTTGTACCTATACGCTTTTGAAACATCAGGTTCACTAACCAACTGGTAGGTTGCCCCCCCGCATTCTTAAGCCCTGACGGCATTGCAGGATAGCAGTGGGTCCCACGTGTCTTTGTGATGAATGGCGTCTTCTCACGGTCACTAGGGTCCATCTTGTCCCGATTATAGCAGGAGAAGCATCCATGAAGCTAAGGAGCTCATGGCTAACGGGTTACATGATAAGGTCGATCTGAGCGGGAAGATTTGTCCTTTGGGCATGCTTTGTTTATATCGGTGAAATCAATACGGAAGTAGCCATTTGCCATTTGCTTTCTTGGCCAGGCACAACGGTAGGCCATTAAGGGTATTCTACCTCCACGATTGCCTGCTTGGAGAACTTACCGACCTCTTCGTTGATGGCCTTTGCCTCTGGTCGCGAAACCTGGCAGCTTTTGCTTGGCCAGGCTTGTGAGATGGGTTGGTGTTCGACTTATGAGTGGCTAGCGGGGTCGATGCCACTCATGTCGGCACCTTCCATGCGAAGATGTCCTTGTTACATCTTAGGAGCTGGCGTGAGGGGGTAACTGAGGTATACGCTAATTTGGAGGTAGATATAGGCGAGATGCTCGGTCGTCGTCAAGCGTTGCGGCTCGACTCTTCCGGGCTCGGTAGAGTGAACCTTCATCACGCATATCAAGCTCACCCATTCTCACATTGTCGACCGTTTTGTTTCATAAGTGATTATAGCATTCTCGTGCCACTCGTGATTCCACTCGAACCGTCCAGCCCAGTTTGTGTAGGGAATTTAATAACCAGGTGGTATCTTTGGGGATGGCTTTTATCGCGTTGAAGGGTCACGCCCGGCAACATGTTATAGAAATTTGAATGATACCTGAAACCTTCTTATGCGTCGTTGCTTGAGGGCTCCCCGAGGTGCTTTGAGTTGGATGACCCGGTAACACCTTTTCTCGAGAACCCGGAGATGAAGTGTTAACGGTTCTAGCTTTTCTCTTCCAATTCCCATTTTGTCGAAGGCCGATGCAAAAATGATGTCGGTAGAGCTCCCGTGTCTACTAGGTTGATGGACGTTGTATTGGCCTGATGCGCGGATTACGATTGGAGTCGTCATGAGAATGCGACACCGCTGCCGTCCCGAATCGGAGAATGTGATAGTGGTTGACTGACTCGCGGTATTTTAGATCTTGTGCCTCCCCCAAGTGCGCGATCTTATCTTTGCGTAAGTGGGCCTTAGAAGTAGAGACTAGATTCTCCTCCTCCCGACCGTCCTCCACGAGATCACGTGGATTTCCCACAGGGGTTGCGTGGGGTCAGGTCGATGCGACGGTGGTGGCGGCGGGCCAGGGCTGATACAGTTGGGTGCGGTCTTGAGCCCAGTTCCCGAAGATGAAAGCGAAGTAGATATCCAGCGTATCGGATCTCTATCTCTCTTCTCAAGCGTATCACAGTTGTCGTGAATGCCCATTAGTCCTTGTGAAATTCAGTGGAGTTATCTGCAGTAGCGGAGATTTGATTTCATGCATGCGGCCTGCAGGAATTGCTTTCGTTTCGTACTTCATGCGAACTGCGACAGCGTCTTGTCAAGGGTGAAGTCTTGAGGCGAATAGCGTCGTCGTCTTTGGCTGCGGCGGACGAGCGGTCGTTTCCTCGTCTTTTAGGAGATCGCTCCTGCTCTGCCCCCGGAGATTTTCTCTGGTCGCCTTGCCTCTTGGGGCTCCGTCCCCGTCGCTTCTCGGTTGTCTTTTTGCTAGTGGAAGAACTTTCCTTTTTTGACAGGAGGGCCTCTTCTCCGTTTATGTATTTTTCAGCTTTGGCGAGAACCTCGGCCATGTTAGCTTGAGGGTTTTTTGAGATAGAGAACATCAGGTCTTTGGTGTCTTTCTGACCATGCTATGAAGGCCGTGTGTGAGCTTTCGTCGGGTACATCTATCTTGAGGACTCGGCATTAAACCGTTGTACATATGACTTTAAATTCCTCCTGTGTTTCTGCTTGATGCTCAACGGATGGTGGCTCGGCTTCCTGTATGCTCCCTAGCCAGGTGGGAGTGGAGACGAACGATTGATAATTCTGCGAGCGAGGGAAATGTTGAAGAGGGGATTACGGTAGACAGGCCATGTTGGGCCTTTTAAGGTGGTGGCGAATGCCTGCACCCGAAACGAGTGCGGATACCCATGCAACTCCATCGATTCTTGTAGGTATTGAGATGATCTTTGGATCTTTGACGCCATCGACGACTCGGCGGGGCATCCTGAGATTTGGCGGGAGCGGGTAGTTTAGCATCGGGGTGAAGGTGGTCATTTGCTGCACAGGGGTATCCATGGTGTGCAGGGTCATCTCTAACTACCTCCTTTACATGGCTTAGCTCTTGTTGGAGGTCCCTGAATCTTTGCTCCCATGTCTGCTCTCGTGTGTCCGGTGGGGGATGTTGTGGTTCCGCGTTCTCGCCACGTCCTCTGTGTACTGCTCGGCTGTCTTCCCCTACCGGGGCTAGTTGTGGGTCGTGCTCTCTGGCTTGACTAGATTCCGCCTCTGCTTCGGTATTTCGGGGAATGCCATAGCCGTGCTGTCCCTCGCGTGGAGGAACGTTGTGACCTTCCAGAGTCTGTCGCCCTTCTCGGGGGTACTGTATTTGTCTGGTGAGTTGTTCTATCTCTTCTACCAAGCGTTGGTTAACGAGGCGGAGCGCTTCCACTTCGTTTGTGTTAGCTGGACCGTATTTCAGTCTGACGACTGTTGTCACACATCTCTGAGTGGGTCGCATCCTTGCGGGGTTAAGCGGGTACTCCTGCTCGTGTTTCCTAGTTGATACCATCGATGGCGAGAAATCGGTTATGTTTGTGTAAATCGGGTTATGTGGCGGTGATGCTCAGCCGGGCTGAGTGGAGAGGGCGTGTGAGTCATTGGTGGACCCAGGGTCGTTTGTGAGGGTACGGGATGCGTGGATCGTCTGGATTAGAAGAGGCGAGATCGCGGCTTAGCTGCTGATCCTCTGAGACTCCGGATGAAGCACTCCTCTGCCGAACAAGAAGAAGGGGGTGGCGGCGTGCCCGTGGCCGCTCCGATGCTAAGTCAGTTTCTTTACGAGAGAAAGAGAATACTTAGATTGCCCACAAGTATCGGCGTACCTTTCGGTGGTGGAGCGGCTTGTATTTATAATGGATATTCATCCATTGGACGATGACAGAGTCCTTCCCATTGAAATTATGTTTCCTCATATAGTTAGCCTTAGACTTAGCGATGGATTAGTCAAAAAGTTTATTGAATAATCCTCCTTCTTTATTGGAGAATGTCAGTGATGGTCTTCTGACTTTTCTTTCCTTTATAATAGGACTTGATTGGAGGATATCTTTGGGGAATATTTTATCTTACGGTATTAGGAGGATATGGGTTGGTTGGCCAGACGCTAGGCCTTCCACTGTTCTTTGAATCCATGTTACGGGCCTAATGAGTTGGGCTCTGTTTGAAATTCTTTGTGGGAGGACACGGGCGGGGCACGGACCCCATTGCTCTCTCGGGCTGGCGATTGAAACGCTTGACCCATTTCTATATCCTTATCAAACATATTATTTATTTTTCCAACAATAACATACAAAATGACCCAAATCTCGGACCCATATACAACAGGGCACCTCTTGGTCCCTTCACGGTTCGTCATCGAATTACTATGATACCAAAACACACCCTGAAAACTGAAGACATCACTCCGAGTGATCAAAAGCCAGAACCTCGACCTGATGCGGAATTTGCGTGAAAATAGTCTCGAAAATCTATGGGATTGTCAGAAAATAGTTTAATTTATGGAATTTGTTTGTACTTGATCCAAGAAAATTCCTCACAGCTCGGCCAAAAAAATTTGAGACTGAAATTCCCGACCTCTCACGACCTCTCGTAAATCCCAAGCCATTAAATGACCTTTAGGCTACTGAAATAACCTAGAGTGCGGAAATTCCCTACCTCGTGGAGTTTGTGAAACTCAAGATTTTGAGTACCACGTGTAGCCTCGTTAGTGGATCAACTTTCATATACCTTGACGAAAACCTACAGTGGAGTTCCATATGTATATCTTAAAGAGAAGCGAAGAGAAAAAATAAAATAAAATTTCCTTCTCTCTCTTCACGCTCTTTATAAAACCCGATAAAATTCTAATTTTCTGAAAAATGGTAAAATGGTAATTTCGGTCAAAATCCGGAATTTTTCTAGATCTCGGATAATGACGGACTTAAGTCGTCATGTCGTCTCTCTCGAAATCTAGCCGCCAGCCCAATTTCGTCGAATTTCGAGATAGTCGTAATTTCACGTTTTTCTAGGCATGGAAGATAGTGAGGGACACGTGGCGCACATTGGGCAACCCAAGGGGAGACAAGTGTTAGACTGTGAGCTAGTCAAACATGAGCTCAAGTGTGGGCCATGGGTGGACCTGCAACGTGATCTTCATTTGATGAAAATCCCAGTAGAGGATAAGTGGATGAGGAAATACAAGCCAACCAATGGTGGCTTGACATGTGGCATGAGGGGACAAGTCCTCTTGACCCAAGTTCTCCTAATCGGATGGGATGGGGGGAAAAAGTGGGAAAAAGGAAAGAGAATAAGGAAGAGAAGGTTTTTAGAGAGAGAGTGTCTAACTTCTCTCTAGATTTCCCAATGATCGGACCGTGATTTACAGCATGAGCCAAGAGGCAAAGTTGATCCCCCTTTGCAAGAGTTACGGCGTGGATACGGTTTTGTGGAGTTTGGCGGCTTTGGGAGGCGAGTCTTCTCCTGCGGTGGCTCCTTATTTAAGAACCTTGTTAATGGTTGGGTGTTTGGGGCGAAATGGCGTGAGTTTGATCCTCAGAATTAGGATTGAAGGTTTTGGGTAGTTTCGGACAGCGCGAGGTTGGGTTGGAGAGATTTCCTTTGGGTAGTCTGTGTGTTTGTGATGCTTTGGATAAGTATAATGGCTATCGGTTTTATTGGCTTCATGTTATTTAATTTTGGTGTTATTCTTGAAGAATAACATGTTGTTGTGTGTTAATTTTTGTTAATATATGCATGCTTAATATATTAACATGTGTTGTATGGAAATGACATAATGCATTTCATATGCACCGGGGCACCCTAAAACAGTATGTGTGAGTGCATGATATGAAATAAATCGGAGGGTTGTCCAAATAATAAAATTATATCATAAAGTTGTCCGAAGAATTGTGTTGGGACATTGTCCAACAATTCACGTCGGAGGGGCCCATGAATTGTTCGGAGTTATCCAGCCAGGTCGGCTGGGAGGATTAATCCAGCGTATTTATATCGGGTTGCCTGAAATGAAAACAAATATTTTGTTTGGAAATGGTTTTTATACATAGCATAAGCATGTGTAGGGAGAGTCGATGAGGGACTCGAGAGACATGAGATTGGGCGTATACGCATTCGGTAAGTCATGAATTCACTTGAATGTGTATGTTTTCCATTACATGAGCACTTGGGTGAGGAAGTAACCCATGTAGGAGATTATCACTCTTGGGCATTGCTACTGCGTAGTCGGTAAGGATCCTTTCAAATACGAGGAGTGTTTGGGAGAATGACGCTCATTAGAGGCCCTTTTGAAGAAAGCGGGCATGGCTTTGATTACGTTTTGTAAAACATGTGAAATATTACAATTGAAGCGGGTTGTATAAGAGTGTAATTAACTCTTAAGAGACTATTATAATATAGTTGGGTATATTTTGTAAAGTATGGATGTATGGGCACGATACCCAATCATTTTACTCATGTATAGGTCTCATGATATGAGACACCACAGTTCCGCGAGGTTGGCCCGGTGGATTAACGGGACCCTCGGGAATGGGGCGTCACACTCTCTCTCACTCGACCCTTACCTTTTCTTTTGTTTTTTCGTTTATCCCTTTTTTAAAATTTATTATTATTATTATTATATGGTTCCATGTGCTTCAATCGGTTCGTTTACGCGAAATAATTTATTTATTTCGATTCCTTTATTTTAAATGAACTTAGCTTAAGCCATTCCGACTTTCGAAATTTTAGTAAAATCTAGTCCACCAGAGTCGGCGGCTTATCACCTAGAAAATCAAATATTTCGTTTTAATACCGGAATTAAACGAAACTTTTATATGATAAATTTCGCGAAGGACGAAGATTTAGCGAACAATCCATTTCGTCATCAGGATCTAAGAATTTTCTAGGCTTCCCTGAACAATTCTGGCAATTATTATTATTATTATTCTTTTATCATTTTTTTCTTGAAAATTACAAATTTTCCCGGGTTTACATTCTTCCCCCCTTAACAAAATTTCGTCCCCAAAATTCACACATACTAGCTTACACAAACACAGGCATATGCAGTAATATTCTAATGCCAAATATTAGACCACGCACCTTTGTCCTCAAATAGGAAAGGATAGGTGGCCCGCATCATGTCCTCGCGTTCCCATGTTGCCTCCTCAATCACCGATTATTTATGCTGTAGCTTTCACTAGCCTCACGGTCTTGCGTCGTAAAACCTGATCCCGACTATCCAAGATACGCGTTGGTCCCTCCTAGAGATTTGATAAATTAAAATTGGAGGGTTGTCCAATGGTTTAAGTCATTGGGTTAAATACCAATGGCTGGTTTCCACACTTGTCAATTGCAGGTGTGGGGGAGTCGGTTGGGACTCAGGTTGTGAGCATGAGTGGTCGCATCTCATGCATAACACGAACATTTCATATAATGTTGCATAAATTGTATGAAATGTGATTGATGTTTATATCTGTGGAGTGCGTAATGCATTTTAGGTGGGCGAGTGGCCCTTGTAGGAAAACTCTCACTTTGGGCATTGCTCTACTCCGTCGTAGGACCCCCTTACTGTGAGGTCCGATGGGCGTCGACACGCATATGGGACGCATGAGGATGAGGCGGATCACGGCTTTATTTCTTTTGTTTTTGTCTTGTATTATGTCGAGTGGAACTAAAAACATGTATATCTTTTGTTGTATAAAAACATTAAAATGGAGTATCCCGACATATATTTTTGTATATTTGTGAATTAACTATGCAGGAATGAGTCTTAATATATGAGACAAATGAGTGTGATATTGGGACACCCGATATTTACAAGTAATTGCAGGTTGACGGGTTGTCAATGGGACCCTCGGGATAGGGGTGTCACATGGCGTGTGTAACTACAGTAAACTATTATGCGTTGATGCACTGTGAAGAGGTGGGCTTAATCTAGCCTCATTGTGGCCTACGCCAAGGTGATCCTTTATCACCCTACCTCTTTCTTATCTCTATAGAAGGACTGAGTGCTCTCTTGAATAAGAAAGAGGTTGTTGGGTCAATTCAAGGTTGCAAGGTAGCAAGACGAGCCCATGCAGTAAGCCATCTATTCTTTGCGGATGATACATGGCTTTTCTTTCGAGCCTTTTCAAATGAAAGTGTTATCGTGAAGGGCATATTAGACACCTATGAGGCGGCATCTGGACAGACAATCAACTACAACAAATCCAGCATTAGTTTTAGCACTAATGTCAATGATTAAGTTAGAACTGAGGTGTGCAACATTTTCCAAGTCCAAGCTGAACAAAATTAGGGAAAATATATGGGCCTTCCTACATTTATAGGGAGGAGGAAGAAATAAGTTTTCAACTTTGTGAAGAATGAGAAGTGTGCACGGTTGGGATGGAGGAGCAGAGCCTATCCGTGTTGGGAATTTTTGTTAATAACTCTGGTTCATGCGATTCCTAACTATGCAATGAATGTATTTCATCTCCCCTTGAACTTGTGCTTTAAAATTGAGAGCATGATGAACTCATTCTGGTAGGGAGGAAGCAATGATTGCCCACGAGGAATCAAGTGGACAACATGGGAGAGGTTGTGTGCGCCAAAGAAATTGGCGATTGACTATGGATAACTCTTCTCTGATAAGTCATATATTCAAAGCTCGTTTGTAACGCCCCAATTCCCGGGGGTCCCATTGACAACCCGTCAACCTGTGAAATTTCTATCTTAAGTCATTTGGCACCTAAGTCCTTGGTACCGGACCGGGTACAAGCTACTGTCAGACTTTAGGTTACTCGCACCTCTCAAATGCGATCCATTCTGGGACCCAATCATTTATATTTAAATCACAAAATATGAAAATGAAAGCAGTTAGTACAATCCGTGAAGTCGATCACAACACTCTTATCATAATCACATGCAGAACTAGCACATAATAGTAAAAAAGAATTTAATTACAATTCTTTACATAACATACTTTTTTACAAAAGTAATACCAAGGTCACAAGTCGACCTTCTTCACAATCACGGCCTCATTAGAGCACCGTCTCCCTTTATAAACCCTGTACCTGTAAAGGGGGTCCCACAATAGGGTGAGCGATGCCTAGTAGAGAATGCCTCATAAGAGTACTCCGCTAAGTGCAAATGTGATGCCTTTTCATTTAATCACAAATTCACATTCCAACAAGAACATGTCGATTACATATGGAATAACCTGTGACATGCCATGAATGAAGAACCTTGACTCCTGTACCATGCACCTGAGTCCTCATCGACTCCCTCACACAATGCCTAAGCGTATGTGTGAGCAACCGTCATTTTCAATGACATACAATGATCATTTTTATTAATTCTCATTTATTTTCCACAATCATGCGCCTTTTATGGGTAGTGGATTTCTGGTGTCGCACCGTGGGCTCCAAAAACCTAGACACTTTTACGACCTTTCACCATTGAGGACTATGTCTAACCATAATTGATGGGTCTTTCTGCAGAGAATCTATCAACTTAATGACACCCCAACATATTGTTCTTTTCTTGTTTCGTGTCAGGTGTGACTCATTTAGACGTTGTCCCATTAACCGGGCTCACCCAATCCAACACCAAACGTAGTGTTGATTAATTTACATGTACTCTCGACATACCATCGAACACCAAACACAATGTCGATCTTTACCATGTACCCACGACATATTACCGAACACTCAACACAGTGTCGATCTTTACCATGTACCCACGACATGTTATCGAATACTAAACATAGTGTCGATCTACCATTCATGCACTCACACCCATTTAATGCGATGTTCCCGTGCATATGCAATGCAATCATGCCACTGCAAATTTTATCATGTCACATGCATAATGAATGCTACTTGGACAATTCTACTCATGCATATCACGATGTATCGTAGACGATTATATCATATGCACCACAATTTCCATACATCATTTCGCTCATGTCGACATATCGTATAGCGTATATTAACATTCACGTTCAACATGTCATTCTATGGTCAACAATGACACCTGAGCAAGCAAAAGTCATATAATGGTCATTTCCCACAGCAATTTATCACATATCAGCATGTTAGAGCCTGCGCGTGATATCAGACATGTCACTCTTAGTCGAAGCAATGGCCTTGCCCAAACAAGTCACCTGGCCCCGAATCAAGCCCACGATAATGTTTGGGCCTGAGACCGACTGAAACGGGCCTGAGCACGGGCCTCGAACCATCGTAGAACTGCGGCAGGCGTTGGCCTACCTGCATCTAAACGAGTGGTTCACCTAAACGTGTGTTCATGAGGCGGACCGAGATGTCTCTTCGGCGTCCCACGCGGTTGCTTTGGCGGAGGTTTGCTCGCCCTGGCGGGGCGCCTACGCTTTGGCGGGGCGCCTACGCCTAGGCGGACCTTCCCTACGCCTAGGCGTAGCAACTATCTTCCATGTGAAGATTTTCACCTCCGCCTAGGCGAGGAAACACTGTGCAGAACCCGAAAAATGTAGTTTTTCTTCTCCAAACAGGCCCTTAACCGAACAACCCTCCTTTCATGGCTCAAAGATGGAAAAGTAAGCCAAGGTAGGAAGAATCCCTTACCTCTAGGTGCGTGATACACTGGTAGGAAGCCTCCTAAACCTAACAACTTCAATTTCCCGAAATCTCCTCTCTTGGATCTTCGGCGAAATCCCTCTTTTCAGGTACCCACGTGTACCTCTCTTCGATGCAATGAACTTTTGTTCTTAGCCTGATGAAAACCGACCTGCGGAACTCCATAGATTGCGAGAGGAAGCTTGGCTCTCCCCCTTCCCTCTTCTCCTCTCTCTCTCGCGTGCTTAGCCGGAAAAATGGGCTATTTTTGCCCTTATTCCCTTTTTGTCCCAACTTAGTTTAAGTTGGATGTGGGGCCCATGTCATGCCATGTGTCCACCCAGCGAGATCGATCTGGCATGGCTTCTGCTCATTCTGTCTCGTTCACGTTCAGGTGTACCCGTGAGCAGCGTCGTTCCATTTCGAGATTAACTGGAAGCGATGAATATAGGGTGATCGGCGACTCACATGAAAATTTATAAAAATTTCAACAATCTTAGAATTACGTAAACTTTTACAGGTCGGCTCAGATTTGTGAGATGAATCAAGTAGTGAATCTGTTTGTCGTCCAGGATCTAGAAGAGGATTTTCAGAGCACCGCTTGAACCGTTTTGGCAATTTTATTTATTTTTTCATTTTTCAGAAAAATTAAATTTTCAGGGTCTTACATCGCTACTACCATTCAACCTCTTTTCTAGAGGCGGACATTGGATCGAACCCATTCTATATCTGGAGAAGCATTCTTACTGCCCAACAAATAGTTAAGGCTGGTTGTCGTGTTCGGATCAGGGATGGCAAATCCACGAATATATGGAATAAGGCTTGGCTACTAGCAAAAGACAGTGGATTTTTTACTACAATTGTACAAGCAGGACTACAACATGCCAAATTTTGTGGTCTCATGGAGGTCAATGGCAAGGGTTGGGATATTAACCTTGTTTTTGACTTGTTTAATGCAGGGCAAGGACTTAATCTTACGAATCCCTCTATCAATCAACACAACAGAAGACTCGTGGTACTGGATGTATGATGAGAAGGGTAATTTTTCGGTTAAGGGCTGCTATAAAGCCTTACAGGGGGAGGTCTCAACACATAATCCAGGTATTTAGAGGACAATCTGGGCCTTAAAGGTACCCCCAAGGTAAAAAACTTGATGTGGAGAGTTACTGCAAACTACCTACCGACAAAAATCAGGTTGCTCACGAAACATGTAAACATCAACCCAATGCTTCAAAGAGGCCATATTGCACAGGAAATAGATCTTCACATCCTTTTTGAATGTCAGAATTACGAAAACCAGTCGATGGATATCACAACTCTACGTCTCTAACTATGGGGTGTCATCTGTCTTAGAATGGATAAACTCTTTCTTCACCAAAAACTCCCTAGATAAGTGTGCGTTATTTGCTATGATTTGTTGGCAGCTTTGGTATCATAGAAATAAGTGGGTATGGAACCAACAAACTACATCCGCACATCAGTTAAGAATGCGGCAAGACAACTACTACATCAATGGAAAATGGCTTGGACCTGCTCACCAAATACGAGTCAAGAATGGACACACACAAAAAAGAATAATTTTTGGGTTAAAACAAAAATAATTATTTGATAATTATAATATTTATGATAATTAATTATGAATTAATTTATCATAAATATTAGAAATAAATATTAAAATCAGTTATCAATTAATTTCTCATATTTATGATAGTGAGTATGAATTAATTCTCCTATTTATAGAAATTAAATGATCCTATTTATGAAGGGATTTTTATAAGCGTAAAATCGTCTATCGTAGATCGTGAAACTTGAAGTTAGGATTATGAGATGATTCGAGGAACTAGCATATTAAGCTTAGGTTAAGAGATTCTTGGCAGCAGGGATCGAGCGTTGTCGATGTGGATACCTTGGGAGATTCGGACGTGTGTGCGGTGATGATCGAACTGCGATTCGAGAATCGAAAGGCTAGCGTTGTTTCGAAGAAGCGGTATGTATGAGCAGTTTATTTAAATTACATTTCAGTTGCTTATATGAATGTTTGATTCGCTACAGTGGTATCGGGCAGGGTTATTAATGCGTGCGTAGATATAAGCATGCATCATATGTGATATGATTTAAAATTTAAAATTTTCTTTTTATTATTCTTTTAATGTGATTATTTGAATAAAATATTATTCTTTTAATGTGATTATTTGAATAATATATAATATTAAATCATTGTTGTCTTCCATTATTATAGTTTAAATAGAATTTTTTATTAGAATAATTTGTTGAGTTAACTCAAGATTGTTCTACTAAAATTTAATTTTACTATGAATTAGATCTGGGAATAATGGGTTTGATTTACCAAAAATACATGGCTTTTTGAGCTAACTCAAGGTCAAGTGTTTTGAGACAAGAGATTAGAGACATATGTATTATGTGTATCAAAGTTGATATACCCTAATTATCTAGGAATTACAAAGTTGTAATTAGCAATTGTTGTTTACATATTGAGATTATTTTAATTTGTTGAGTTAACTCAAGATTAAAATAATTAAAATAAGATCCTAGCCCACTAAGAATTTTATAAAAATGTTAAATCAATTTAAAGGTTATTGATTTGAATGAATTAGTGGGAGCAAACAAAAATATTTTGATTTTTGTATATTGCATAAATACTTACTCTTTCTTTACCCAGTGGATTAATTCTAGATCTAAAAGATTGTTATTTTGTTCCAACATTAACGAAAAATATTATATCTATTTCTTGTTTGGATTTAGACGGTTTTACGATTATTACAAAGAATAAAAGTTGTTCTTTATATCGTGCGTGTTTTTATGGTGCTGGTCATTTAACTAATGGTTTATATATACTTGATCTAGAAAATCCTATTTTCAATATAAACAAAAAAAAAAAACCAAAAATAGATGATCTTAGAAATTCTTATCTGTGGCATTGTAGACTTGGTCATATAAATGAGAAACGCATAAACAAATTATATAAAAATGGCTATTTGGGATCATTTGATTATGAATCATTTGATACATGTGAATCTTGTTTATTAGGTAAGATGACCAAAACGCCCTTTACTGGAAAGGGTGAAAGATCTTGGTTATTAAGTCTCATACATGCGATGTATGTGGACTATCGACTTCGAGCAAGAAATGATTTTTATACTTCCTCCACGTTTGCGATGACCATTCAAGAGGAGGAAATATGGTCATGTATACTTATTGATATAAATCGAGAGGTCTTTAAGAAAAGTTCAAAGAATATAAAAGTGAAGTTGAAACCAACTTGGAAAAAGTTTTAAAGTCCTTTGATCGGTCCAGTGGTGAATACTTGAGCGAGAATTTCAAAGATTATCGAAAGAAAATGGAATTCTTTCACAATGGACTCCACCTTATACGCCACAATTAAATGGAGTATGCGAAAGAAGAAAGCAGAACTTCTATTGAATGTGGTTAGGATTCTATGATGAGCCATGCAAATCTTCTAAATCATTTTGAGGATATGCCTAAACAATGCCTCATATCTATTAAACCATGCTCCTTCTAAGTACAGATTCCTACTCCACTTATGAGATATGGTATAAGAGAAACCAAATCTTAAACATTTAAAGGTTTGGGGATGTCACATTTTGTAAAAGGTAGGAGTCGAGACGAAGCTTGATTCGAGGAGTGGATAAATGCTACTTTGTGGGGTATCGAAAAGAGAGTTTTGAATTACTATTTTTATAATCCCAATGAACAAAAGTGTTTGTTTCAAGACATGCTACATTTCTAGAAAAGAAATTTATTACAGAAATGGCTAGTGGAGTAGTAAGGGAGAAGTTGATGAAGTTCCGTGAACCCTGAAAGCGAGATAAGAAAAAAGGAGGTGGAGCAGAGTTGATACCTCATGATGATGCAGTTGAGTTAACAACTCAAGATACACAAGGTGATCGTAGGTCTGATAGGATACGATCGTCCTTCTCGGTATGATGACGTGTTTATCATTAATAATATTAGACCTACTACACATAATGAAATCTTATTAGATAAGGACTGAAAAATGGCTTCAAGCCATGAACTGCGAAATGGATTCCATATCACGAAAATGAGGTTTGGACCTTGGTTGATCCACCTGAGACAAAACCTATGGGATGCAAATGGGTCTTCAAAGAAAACGGACTTGGATGGTAAAGTGTCTACCTATAAAGCCGACTGGTGCGAAAGGTTGTTCACGAAATAATTGACATGATGAAACCTTTTCACCGGTAGCGATGTTGAAATCCATTAGGATAATACTTGCTATATTTGCATACTATGACTATGAAATATGGCAAATGGATGTTAAGACTGCTTTTCTTAACGGACATTTACAAGAAGAGGTGTATATGATACAACCTGAGGGTTTTGTCTCGAAAGACCCTAATAAAGTGTGTAAGCTACAGAATTCCATTTATGGGATAAAGCAAGCATCCAGAAGTTGGAATATTCGTTTTGATGAAATAATCAAAATGTTTGGTTTCATAAAAAACGAAGATGAGTCTTGTGTATCTGAATCCCGAGTGGGATGCATTGTGGTTTCTCATTTTATATGTGGATGACATATTATTAATAGGAAATGACATACCCTCTCTTCCAATCAGTTAAGAGTGGTTATCGAAAAACTTCTCAATAGAAAGATTTAGGAGAAAGCGGCTTATATTTTGGGAGTTAAGATCTATCGTGTTAAGATCGAATAAGTTTGCTAGGTGCAATGCAATCGACATATATTGATAAAATGCTAAAGAAGTTTAGCATGGATCAATCAAAGAAAGAGTTATCTTCCCATGTCATGGATCTACCTTTCTAAGGACATGTATAGGCAGATATTAGAATTGCATAACATGCAAAATGTCCCTTATGCTTCAGCTGTAATAGAGAAGGTTCATACAGAGGAGAATATAGTTGATCCATTGACTAAACCTTTGTCTCAGAAAAAACATGATAGTCATGTATTTTCATATGGTTTGAAGAATAAACATAATTGGATGTAGTCATATGGATGAAAGCTTATATACTTATTTAACTCATTGTGTTTTGGTTATGCAATAATAATATGTGATTTATCATTTTATATAATGTATATTTGATGATAAAGTCCTTAAGTATATATTATTATTCTTAAATATTCTCTAATCGTAGTATTAACAATAAAGGACATTGTTAATGCGGATGGAGTGCTTACATATGATGATATGTGAGTAATGTGTTGGAGAACATATTCTTGGAATGACCGAGAGATATTTTCATAAGGTTAGCTATTTGAGTGTCAATGGTATAATCTCTATATGTTAGTAGTATAATTGATCCTTGGACTTGAGATCATAAGGGTACCATTCGTGTTGGAAATTATGCTTTGACTCAATTAGTTCATACTTGTTACACTATGTATGAATAATGAAAGTTGGGTATAATGAAAAACATGAATTGATGGTTGCCAATGATCAATATAGGACATCACTCTAATAGTGGGAGAGTATATCTCAAAGGTAACCACTTGTTGAAATGTCAACTCAGAATGTTTACAAACAAATACGTAGATTTAGAAAAGTTCTAAATTTATTTAAGGAGTTGATTTTGGAAACAAAAATGGTAAAAAATTAGTACGGTCGAGAGTTGAAGCACTTACACACACCTTACTCGTGTACTAATAAGAGATATGGGATGAAAGGATAATAATTATAAGGAATGTAGTTCGTATGCAGTGAAGTCGATCGCTTGACTTTTCCTAACATTTGGGTGGTGTGATGTTTGGGCTAGAGACCAATCTTGACTATAAATATAAATTGATTAATTGTTGAATTAATGATAAATTAAAGTTGTTTAATTTATCTAATCTTAGAATACGACTAAATTGACTTTAGTCAGAGTGGAAGTTGTTGGTTTTATGTGTATTCAAAGCCAATATAAGTCTAGAATTACAATTTATATTTATTGTCGGTTGATTAAGACCTAAAGGTCACACACAAAAAGAATAATTCTTGGGTTAAAGCAAAAATAATTATTTGATAATTATAATATTTATGATAATTAATTATGAATTAATTTATCATAAACAATGAAATAAATATTAAAATCAGTTATCAATTAATTTCTCATATGATAATTAATTATGAATTAATTCTCCTATTTATGAAATTAAATGATCTACATTATGAGGATTTTATAGCTATAAAACCGATCTATAAATAGATTGTAAAACTTGAAGTTAGGATTATGAGATGATTCGAGGGAACCTTAGCATATTAAGCTTAGGTTAAAATTCATGAGGATCGAGCGTTATCGGGTGTGGATGCCTTGGGCGGACGTGTGTGCGGCTAGTGATCGGCTTTGCGATTCAGAATCGAAGCTGCGTTGTTTCTTGAAGCGGTAATCAATATGCGGATTTATAAATTCGTTTAAGTTGCGTATGGGAATGTTTGATTCGCTGACCTATAAATTTGTGTGAAGGCTAATGTAGATGGTGCCATATTCCAGAACCAAGAGAAAATAGTTACAAGTTGCATTGTTAGAGATTCAACATGACAACTACTACATCAATGGAAAATGGCTCGGACTTAGTCACCAAACATGAGTCCAGAACGAAATTTGGCCTAGGATGGAGATGTGGCATGGACCTAGCCCTTAATGGGCTCGGTGAAGGTCAATGTAGATGGTGCCATATTCCAGAACCAAGGGAGAATAGTGACAAGTTGAAATTGTTAGGGTGTGAGTGGGAGTCATGGCTCGCTATGAATACCATGAGGGCTTAAGTGACAGTCCCGAGAGGCGAACTAATGAGTCTAAACGAAGTTGTAACTTGTCTCAAAAGGAAGCAGATTGATAAATGCATCATTGAAACATATTCAACACAAGTCATAGTAGCCTTGAATGAATCTTCCAAACAATCCTTGCTTCACTTAAGAATTGATGACTGTAAGCACCTACTTCGATATTTCATATAGATGCAAGTTCGTTTTATTAGGCGATCTGTGAATGGAATAGCTTATACTTGCATAGGCTGCTCGTTCTTTGTCAGGTCCATAGGAGTGGTTGCTTTCCCCTCCAAACTTTATTTCCCATGTAATGCTTGTTGATTGCTCTTATTAATAAAAGCATTATCTCATTTAAAAGAAAGTATTATTGAGAAAATAAGAGAATTGAGTTCATTGAATTATATAAAAATATTTATAAACATAAATACTTTATTTTCAAAATTTAAAGAGGTATGTGATATTTATTTGCAAAAATGAAATTTATATAAATATTATATATAAGAGAATTAAGTTCATTGAATTATATAAGAGATCCTTTACATTAGTGGAGAATTTAATGTTGATATTAAATAATTTTCTTATTTATTATGAAAATATAAAAGGTATGTAATATTTCCATTATAAAAGTTTCCCATTTATTAAATAGGAAAATTAAGAGGTTCCTTGATAAACAATTTATTTTTGAATACTGAACAATTTTTCTATTTGATAAGCAGATATAAGAGATATGTAATATTCTTTTAATTATGTGGTCGATTATACCTAGTAATAAATATGATTTTACCATACAAATAAAAAAACATATATGATTAAAGATTAATTAAAGGGCACAGATATTTACATAGTTTTATTAAGTTGTATAAAAATATAGTATTAGTAAGAAAAAAAAAGGTGATGAATTATAAATGTTTTTTATTTTCAAAATATAAGAGGCATATAATATTTATTTTCAAAATATTTATGGGTCCATGCACCCATGATCTTATCTATCATTTTCTTTAATGAAGAATTTTCTATTTATTATGAAAATATAAAAGGTATATATATATATATATAATAAAAAATATGAAAATATATGCGTATACAAGAAGACATATGTATAGTAATAAGAATAAATAAATAAAATAAAGGGGAGATGAAACATAATGTAAATAACAAACTATTAACAATCATTTCATTGCATCATTTTCCAAAATAATAACTAAAAGACAATCGTTGAAATTTGTTGGAAGTGGCCATCATCTAATGCACTTTGTTCCTAAAGAGACTAATGAACATCAAGTCGATGTTGATGAATCTATTATTTTGGCTCCTAGTGAGAAGATTGTTAAATCTGACTCCAAATTGAATGGACAAAGAACATATAACATGGAAAAAAAATGTAGTTGGAGTTTCTTACCTTGCCTTTGAAGCAACTGGTTGACAAATTATGATGGATTTATAAAACAAATTAATGATTCCTTGTATGATGATGTTGATTCTCAACACCTGGATATGAATTTTGTACCCAGGTTAGGCAAGAGTAGTGTTTGCCTTGGTTTTGAAGGCTATAAAGTAATGCAAGTCGCGTGATGACAACGATAAATGACAGATCTTTGTCGAATCGTTCTACGATCGGGTTCGAGAAAATTGAAGGCCATGTCGGTTATTGAATGATTGATTGATAGAAGTTGATGAGATGAGAATCTGTGAATCAATTGGAAGGGTTGATTGATAAATGGAGTGAAGTGAATGCCGCCAGCGATCAACTATGGAATTGTTGATTGATGAAGTCGATAGGATGAAGGCAGCGTCGATTATGGGAGGGTTGAGTTGATAGAGTCGGGGATGGTGAAGATGGCGCGATCTCTTGTGGAAGGCGGTTGATGAGTCGTGGAATGAGACGGCGTGACCCAGTATGGAAAGGTTGATTGATAAGTCGATGGATGGCTTGGCTCGATACGAGTAGGTAGTGCGGATCGTGCTCTCTGCAACAAGATACTTTCTCGGATCGTTCTACGATCAATTTTGAAAGGGAAAAGTGAAGATGCCACAATCATTTATGGAATGATTGATTGATAAATTGATGGGATGAAGATTCCTTAATCAACTATGGAAGGGTTGATTGATAAATTGATGGGATGAAAATCGATAGAATGAAGACGGTACAATCAACTATGGAAAGGTTGATTGATAAGTCGATGGAATGATGACGTTACAATCAACTATGGAAGGGTTGATTGATAAGTCAACAGGGATGAGTGAGAAAATCCGATAAGTTCAAAAGTTAACGGCACGAAGATGAGATGGCTATATACGATTTTTAATTCATATTACGTATAATTACATTCTAAATATGCCTTTATATAGGCTACAAGCTTAGAAGAAATATAAACAAAATATATATTCTTGATGCTACAGCCTAGATAAATAAAACGAGAAAATGAAACAAATCTAAATAAAAATAAACTAAAAGGAAAGTAAATAACTTGGTTGCAAGCCATGCAATATGATCTAGAAAACATCCAAAATACGTTTTGACTCTTCTAGAACTCAAATTAGCAAACTGAATGTGTCATTGATATTCTTTTCTTGTGCTCTCAGAACTTGCCTTTTTGAAACTTTAACTCTTTTGCTTAAAACTAGCACGATTGGATATTTATAATAATAGTTTTGAGCGATTGGGGTCTAATTATAGAAGCGAGGGTAGCTTAAATTTAGAGGCACTGCGGACCTCATTTGGACATGAAGTGGAATTTTTCGAAAAATTGTAACGAATGCCCACAAAAGAATAGTGATTTTCTTATTATGTCAGGATGGAGGGTTTGCAAAAATTTTAAGAATTTCGGTTCCTATGACTTTGAGCGGTATTTAGAAAGAGAATTGGAGATTTAAGTGAATAGTGATTTCCGGACTGAAATTCGAGCCTACATTGAATTTTTGAGGAAGTGGGCGAAAATACGAAAATGTCGAATGTAACATAGAGTCTAACAAGGCGAAAGCGGTGAAGCGGGTCGTTTGGATAGTTTCGAGCGTCCGAGCGTGGTCGGATAATATCTGCTGTGTCGGATTTACGATTTTAATGATTTTAAATATGATTTCGGTGATTTCAAAGCCTGGAATCCAATGTGAAGGATTTAATTAGAATATTTCATGGTCAATTTGAAGTTTTAAACTGATCATAGAATATTTTGACACATTTAATCGGTATAAAGCGGTATAAGGTGGCGAGATAAATCTTACATAAGGGAGATATTTTCTTGTGAGAGCCAATTAAAACCTTTCTTAATGACTAAGTTATGAATACAATAATAGGTTAATGGATTTGTGATTCATTAGAATGGACCAATGAGCTTCTTTGGTTCAAGGGTAATTTTGGCAAGTGTGAAAGGGCAATTTTGTCAAGTGTGAAGCAAAATATAAATTTAAGAGATTAAGTTGGCTCAAAAAGGAGGAGAGCTCGTCCATATGAGAGAAAGAGGGAAGAAAAGAGAGAAAAGAGAGGAAAGAAAAGAGAAGGAGGAGAAAACGTTTAGGGCTAAGGTGGAGCAAGGGAGATGTGATTTTTCTTCTCATTCAAGCTTTCAAGTGCTACGCAAGTGGTAGCGAGGAGATGAGCAAGGGAAACCAAAGAACAAGTAAGTTTTAATGGTGGGAAAGGATTAGGGTTTGATGTTTTTCATGTCTAATGTCTTGAATTTTAAGTATGGATGTTAAATTTGGTATTTAAAGGTTTAATGATCTTTTGATTTTGATATCAATTGAGAAGAAATGGATTAGGTTAGGTTTTGAAAAGAAAGTGAAATTGTTAGGATTTGATAGTGGTGTGTGTGATATGTTGAAATGGGTATAAGGCATTAGATTGGAGTGTTTAGAGTGAAAAAAAAAGTGGAAGAAAGCATTACGGTCATTTACGGGCAGCGAGTCTCAGTCTGAAATGCTCGCATACTTTGTTCGGTAGTTTTACGTATTTTGACCATAACGCCATTTCTGATCGATTTAAGTGATTCAAGTTGCTGGTTAAAATAGACTTCAAAAAGAATCATACATATAGAAATATGCATCGTCAAATTATGATTATAAGTGGCACAAAAATTCGCTCAGAAGTAGGGCGTATGTGACGAGTTCTGGATTCGATTTTGAACATAGATTAGCCGGTTGTTTTGGGCGTAAAGTGAGTTTGATTGCTCCGATTTAGGTGATTCAATTCGAGAAGAACCCTTGCTTTCCTTAACTTTTAAATAGTACAAGAGATAATATATCCAAATAAGTTAAGACCCTGGAAAAAAATGGGTATGTCAAACAGTCCCGAGTGTAAAATCGATAAAATGACTAGTTTGGCATGAAAATGCCATCACTTGAATTTGGAAGAGTCAATTGGAATGATTCCAATTTCTAAGTAAAGTAGATTCATAGAGGAACAAGAAAAGGATTTGAATTGATGGCATTAAGGTCATTTTGTAAAGAAAAAGGTAATTTGGTCTTTCCTTGATTATGTTTTTTAAAGTATGGTTAAATGGGATTTAAGTGAATGTGATGTGGTTGGGTGAAAATGAATGTATGATGGATTAAATGGAAGTTATGGTTAATGGTTAGTTGTGGTTTTTCTTGAAAAGGTGAAAGGACTATCGGATGGGAAAGCAGGAGGTCGACGAGAGAAGCAGAAGCAAGATTAGTAGGTGAGCTATGTGTAAAAATGATGTTTGCAAATTGGAGTTTTAAAAGTGAATGATTTTGATGTTAAAATGAAAAGTTTAATGTAAATGTTTATATTGCCTAAATGAAAAGTTTGATGTAAATGAAAATTTTTAATGTACATGTTTATCTTGCATCAATATATATATATATATATATATATATATATATATAGTAAATTATATATGTATGCATATGTTAAGGCATTATGGAAGTTTAAAATATTAGTAAAAGAATGCATATATATTTTTGTATATATGTGTTTAATGATCAGAAATAAAGATTTAAATGGATTTATAAATATATTTTGATAAATGTTTCTTGATGGTTACCTAACCCCATGGTATTATGGTGATATCGCGAGTACCTTAAGCATGTAAGGATTTGGGGGTAAAGTTATGGGTTCTAGCTGGGGGAGAATTAGGTATGCAGTAATATCCTTGCATTGATGAGTCATGGCGAACCTTATGCAAGCGTGAGTTTTTCCCATGACATAGTGGTTATGGCGGAATGTGATTGCCCCTCTTGTCGATGCTGACGTTCGGTGTATTTATCACTTGGGTTCCATCGAAAAAAAAAAAAAAGAAAAGAAAAAGAAGAAAGAAAGAAAAAAAGAAAGAAAAAAAGTTTAAGGCATAAATGGATTTTTAATTGTATAAGTGTATTACTGAAAAAGAAAGTTTAAGGCATAAATAGATTTTAATTGTATAAGTATGTATTACTTTGATATATACTAAATATTATTTTAATGAAAATGTACACTCACTGGCTCCTTAGCTCATTCTTTCCATATGTTTCCAAAAATATTTTCGGGATCCTAGAGGCAGGTGCGTAGGTGGAATATCCTCTGTGCGTGGAGTCGAGCCATCGAATGACATGTGTGCATTGTATCGCAGTTGCATATTTTATATGTCAAATAGTTTGTCATGTATATATGCATATATGGATATATTTGAAAAAGGAACTACTTAGGTCATTAGTCGGCTCCAAGCCAATCTTTTTATCTTGTGCATGGAATTGAAGAAGTTTTGAATGTTTTGATAGTTGAAATGAATAAATGTATATGGTATATATTGTGTTGATTGAGTTGTGGACCAGAGTCCTAAAGCGGAAGTTGAAAGTGGAAAGACAGGTGTTTTAAATGCTTATGTGGGGTATTTGTAAATTTGGGAAAGTCAGAAAAGCGAGAGGAAACTACGAGTAGATTTTTGAAAAATCTAAGTGTTTGAAAAAAAAGAAAAGGAAAAAAAAATTTACCACTTAAACTGCATTATTTTCTAAAAGATATGTTAAAGTTATAAAGGGGTTCGCTCATGGATTTTATTTGATGGTTTTGAGGAAAAGTTTCTATATCCATTGGAGTGCTGGGAGGTCCCCTCGAGTTCATGAGGTTAATCCGGGTCGGGATCCTTCAACTTTGAAAATGTTATTAAGATTTGAAAATTTTATTTTCATATGATTGTTTTCATGTTTTATTGTAAAATTGCATAAATTATTTATGTGATTTAAAATCATATATGCATTACATGACATATTAAAAGTTTTGAATTCACAGAAAATGTCGTTGGTAGGCCGCCACCGAGAGAGCTCCTGAGGGCGACAAAATTGCGACTCCCGAAATGCGAGGTTTCATTTATAGGAAATAATGCTAGATCTTTTGAGTTGGAAGGTCTAGGCAAAGAGGTCTTGGACTTTAATTTCCAAGATTACATTTGGAGGATAGGAGAATAGTATGAGTGAAAGATCATAAAAGTTGGAAAAGAAATTGTAGGAATGTGTAGAAGAGTCCCAGCTCATCATGACGCTTAGGAGAATATTAATGTAATGTAAATCGGACTTGTCTAAATGGGAGTCTATTCGTGGAATGAAAATGCACATTACTACTTCAACATAGAAATGTGTTCTACGAGGTTCAAAACGGGGATGAGCAATTAGAGGACATGGGAGATCGATATTTCGAGGAATCAGTGTTAAGATGGTTGTTGAAAAAAAAAAGTTGAAGAAAACGATTCTAATGATAGATTAACATATAAAATGCATGATCTTATACATAATCTTGAACAATCAATTGTAGGATATAAGGTCCTTATTCCAAGAAATGCCACAAGTCATGTATCAAGAAGTTAATGATCATATCATTGCTTGAAAAGTTGAATCCAATGATAAAAGATAAAATGGAAAAAAAACCAAAAAGGTCTGTATCATTTCTTGAAAAGCTTAATATTCCTGCAATAAAGACTACAATGGAAAAAAACTCAAAAGGTCCATATCATGGCTTGAAGAGGTTTGCTGTAGGTCTTAGTGTCACGAATTTGAGACCACGATGGCGTCAGTGACCACACCTGATCGGCCGGGTAGTGGCGCGATTAGGGATGAGAGGAGCGACAGGTTTGAAATCCCGAGCTACGCGGTCGAAGGACGAGAAAGGGAGGTTCCGGAGGTAAGCAATTAGGGTTTATGGATTATTTATCTAAACCTTCAATTGGAGTTGTTATATTAAGGCTTTAGCTATTAAATTGACATGATTCTAGGTTGATTTTAAGTGAAAGAAGAATGATATTATAAGAGTTGTCAATTTAGGTTTAACTTTTGCAGTGTAAATGGAAGTGATGTTGTTTGATTGGTTTTGATGATTTAATGACATTACTTGAAATGCTTGAAGGGTAATGGAATTAAAAGTTGAATAGAAAATGAGATGAGAGGGTTAGACGAAAGAGGTTTAGTGGAAATGCATTGGTTGATTTAGTTTAAGTAAATCAATGACATTGGATGAATTATCAAATATAATTTGTTGAAAGAAAATGGAAGAAATTGAAGAAATAATTATGAATGTGTGACATGTAGGATTTGACCACCCTAGGAGAAGTATGGAAAAGTTGAGTTTCCATTAATTTTAATCAATTGGAAGTGATTAAATGCCTAATGGAATGTGTTAGAATTAATGTTTTAAGAAGAAGAATTGATTAAGATATAAATGTAATTTTTGATAAGGTGAAGGGCATTATGGGTTTTCACTTTAAGGATGCTAATGGCTTGATTTAAGGCTTACAAAGATGTTGTCATGAGCCTTGATTTAGTGGAAGTGGTGGATAAGTTGAGACTTCATGATGAGGATGTTCCCGAGGCGACGTGAGCAGTCGAGACATTTTGAGTTTCCTAGTCATGCCATTTGGACTTACGAATGCGGTCGCTTTTATGGATCTCATGAGCGAAGGATTTTCCATGCCGCCGTCGGTTTGTTATCGTGTTTATTGACGATATCTTGATCTATTCGAGGCGTGGAAGAACATGCGAGCGGGGATAGTGCACTTGAAACATTGCGGGAACATCGGTTATATGCTAAACTTAGTAAGTGTCGTTTTTTTTTTTGGACACATAGTTTTCTGGAGGGGTCTCGGTGTGGATCCTTGGGAAGGTCGAAGTTATCTTGGGTGGAAACCTCCTCACAGTGTTAAGATAAGGAGTTTTAAGGTTTTGTGGTATTATTGTAAATTCGTTGAGAGATTTTCTAAAATAGCCACACCTTTGATTAGACTGACAAAGAAAGAGGAAACGTTTTTATGGTCAGAGGCTTGTCAGCAGAGTTTCGATGAGCGAAAAGGGGAGATTGACCTCGGCTCAGTGTTACACTTCCATCGAGGCGAGAATGGCTTTGCGGTGTATTGTGATGCCTCTAGGTAGGAGTTTAGGTTTGTGTATTAATGCGGAATGTGAGGTAATTGCATATGCTTCTAGGCAATTGAAGAAGCATTAACGAATTATCGCGACCTTGAGTAGCGGCCGTAGTATTTTGCGCTGGCGATGGGTCATTATTTATATAGTGCCACGTAGGATTTTACGGATCATAGAGCTTACGTTATCTATTTCACGAAGGAAGCTGAACATGAGACAGAGGATGGATTAGACTGATCAAGAGTTATGAATGTACCATTGAATATCATCTTTGGAAGGCGAACGTGTTGGCGATGCTCTTGTAGTAGGAGACCCGTAGGTCCCATGTCGCTTGAGGGCCGTGCATCTTCCTCGACTCGTAGAGATTGAGGTCCTTGGGTATGAGATTGGGTTAACAGTTCGAGTATTGTTAGCCACATTTCTATCGTCTGGCCATTGATAAGACGAGATTAGAGGATGGTATTACCGTGGTCGTGGGGCTGAGAGGAGTTATGTGTATGCGCTGAATGTAGGTGATGTGAGGAGAATGTTATTATGGAGGAAACCCATTCAGCCATATGCTATGCATCGGGAAGTACAAAGATGTATCATACCACTAAAGGAACACTACGGATGGGTTCGCATCTAATAGCAGGTTATCTTGCCAGCATTGGTATGGCCCATATGAAGAATGCTTTATGGACAGAAATGTCGAACTCAGTCTGTTGGGACAAGGTAGGTGAAAGGAAATTAGTAGGTCCGGAAATTGTCCAAGTGACTTGTGATAAGATCAAAGTTATAAGGGATAGACTGAAAATTGCACAAGACCGACAGAAAAGATTTGCGGACAATCGCCGTAGAGACTTAGAGTTTGAGGTAGGGGATATGGTATTTTTGAGGATTTCCCCAGAGAAGGGCGTACTAAGATTTGGGAAACGTGGAAAATTTTAGTCACGGTAGCATATTGGGCCATCTGAGTTGAGAGGATTGGAGAGGTGGCATATGTCGTTGGAGTTGCCATCAGTCTCGTCGCATTCACGATGTTTTCCATGTTTCTATGCTCCTTGATGCATGCAAGACCACTGCATGTATTGTGAGCAACCGGTGGAAATACGGAGAATTTGACATACGAAGAGGAACGGTCGCGAGATCCTCGTATCGAGAAACAGGATTACAGCGCAACAAGACTATTAACGGTGAAAGGTATTATGGAGGAGTCATACGGTAGAGGAAGCTACATGGGAGCTTGAGGAGGGCAGATGAAGAGGCATTATTCCCGTCTCTTTGATGCGAGATGCAGATGTTTTAATTTCGAGGGCGAATTTTTATAAGGAGGGGTGATTGTAAAACCCCAGCACGTTGAATGTTATAATAATAGTTTTGAGGCCGATTGAGGTCAATTAGAAAGCGAGGGTAGCTTAGAATTTCGACGTTTGGACCTCATTTGGACATGAAGTGGAATTTTTCGAAAATTGTAACCGGATGCCTTAAGGAATGATGATTTTTTCTTATTATGTCCCGGGATGGAGGGGTTTGCAAGGAATTTTTAAGAAATTTGGGTTCCTGTGACTGAGCCGTATTTAGAGAATAGGAGATTTAAGTGAATAGTGATTTTCGGGATGAAATTCGGGCCCTACGTTGTTTTTCGAAGTGGGCGAGAAAATGCGAAATGTCACGAATGTATCGCAGATTCTAACGGCGAAGCGGAGTCGTTTGGATAGTTTGAGGCAATCAGAATGTAGTCGGATAATATCTGTATTGTCAGGATTCTGATTTTATTGATTTTAAATCCGATTCTGTGATTTCAAAGCACGGAATCGATGTGAAGGATTTAATTAGAATATTTCATGGTTAATTTGAAGTTTAGACGACCATAGAATATTTTTGACATTTAATCGGTATAAAAGCAGTATAAGGTGAAACTGAGATAAAATCTGCTATAAGGGATATATTTTCTTGTGAGAGCCAATTAAAACCTTTCTTAATGACTAAGTTATGAATAAAATAATAGGTTAATGGATTTGTGATTCATTAGAATGGACCAGTGACTTCTTTGGTTTCAAAGGAGTGATTTTGTAAGTGTGAAGAGACCTTTTGTCAAGTGTGAAGCCAAAATCTAAATTTAAGAGATTAAGTTGGCTCAAAAGGAGGAGGCTCGTCCATATGAGAGAAAGGAAGAAAGAGAGAAAGAGGAAAGAAAAGAAGGAGAAAGCGTTTAGGGCTAAGGTGGACGAGGAGATGTGATTTTCTTCTCCTTGAAGCTTTCAGTCTTCTAGTGGTAACGAGGAGATGGTAAAAACCAGAACAAAGTAAGTTTAATGGTGGGAAAGTTAGGGTTTGATGTTTTCATGTCTAATGTCTTGAATTTTACGGTATGGATGTTAAATTTGTGGTATTTAAGGTTTAATGATGCGATTTTGATATCAATTGAGAAGGGAAATAGATTAGGTTGGGTTTGAAAAGAAAGTGAGGAATTGTTAAGTTTGATAGTGAATTGTGTGTGATATGTTGAAATGTGTATAAGGCATTAGATTGGAGTGTTTAGAGTGAAAAAAAAAGTGGAAAGCATTACGGTCATTTTGGGCGGCGATCACCGATGCGAAATGCTGCGTTTTACTTATTTCGACCGATTTTAAATATTTTGACCATAACTTGCTCATTTCTGATCCGATTTAAGTGATTCAAGTTTCTGGTTAAAATAGACTTCAAGAAGAATCATACATATAGAAATAGGCATCATCAAATTATGATTATAAGTGGCCTAAAAAATTCACTCAAAGTAGGGCCGTAATGCGAGCCAAATTACGAGTTCGAGTTTTTGAACATAGATTAGCCAGTTGTTTTGGACGTAAAGTGAGTTTTGGTGCTCGATTTGGGTGATTCCAATTCGAAGAACCGCTTAGCACCTTAACTTTAAATAGTACAAAGAAGATAATGTCAAATATGAGTTAAGACCCTGGAAAAAAAATGGGTATGTCAAATAGTCCCGAGTGTAAAATCGGTAAAATGACTAGTTTGGCATGAAAATGCCATAACTTGAATTTGGAAGAGTCAATTGGAATGATTCAAATTTCTAAGTAAAGTAGATTCATAGAGGAACAAGAAAAGGATTTGAATTGATGGCATTAAGGTCGTGCAGTAAGAAAAAGGTAATTTGGTCTTTCATGATTATGTTTTTAAGTATGGTTAAATGGGATTTAAGTGAATGTGATGTGGTTGGAGTGAAAATGAATGTGTGATGGATTAAATGGAAGTTATGGTTAATGGTTAGTTGTGGTTTTTCTTGAAAAGTGGACATCGGACGGGAAAGCGGGGTCGACGAAGCGAAGCAAGATTGAGCGGTGAAGCGTGAGTGTAAAAATGATGTTTGCAAATTGAGTTTGCGAAGTGAATGATTTTGATGTTAAAATGAAAAGTTTAATGTAAAATGTTTATATTGCCTAAATGAAAGTTTTGATGTAAATGAAAATTTTTAATGTACATGTTTATCTTGCATCAATATATATATATATATATATATATATATATATATATTAAATTATATGTATGCATATGTTAGGCATTATGGAAGATTTAAAAATAATATAAGAATACATAATAATATATTTTTGTATATGTGTTTTAATGATAAAGTAAAGATTTAAATGGATTTATAAATATATTTTGATAAATGTTTCGATGTACCCAACCATATGATCTAACATGATATAGAAGTGTTCTAAGCTCCAGTTTAGATCAAGTCTCGGAGTTCTTAGCGGGGAGAGAATTAGGTATCTGAGTAATATCATACACGTGATGAGGTGCTATGTTTGGAACCCTACAAGCGTGAGTTTCTCGCGGCGTAGTGGTTATGACTAGAATGTGATTGTCCCTCACCAATCCCGATTGCAGGAAATTGTTGGTGTGTTTATCCCACAGGTTCCATCGAGAAAGAAAGAAAGAAGAAAGAAAGAAAGAAAGAAAAGAAAGAAAGAAAAAAAAAGAAAGTTTAAGGCATAAATGGATTTTTAATTGTATAAGTATGTATTACTTTGAAAAGAAAGTTTAAGGCATAAATGGATATTTAATTGTATAAGTATGTATTACTTTGATATATACTGAAATTGTTATTTTAATGAAAATGTACACTCACTGGGCTCCTTTAGCTCATTCTTTTCCATATGTTTCCAAATATTTTTCGAGGATCGGGGCAGTGCGTGGGTGGGTATCCTCTGTCTTGATGAGTCGGCCATTGAGGAGATGATGCATGTGTGGCGCATTGTATAAACCGTTTGCATATTTTATATGTCAAATAGTTTGTCATGTATATATGCATATATGGATATATTTTGAAAGGAACTACTTAGGCGGTTGGCTTAAGTGGCTCAAGCCAATCTTTTTATAAAAGCTGTGCATGGGAATTGAATCAGTTTTGAATGTTTTGATGATTGAAATGAATAAATGTATATGGTATATGTGTGTTGATTGAGTTGGGTGAGGAGGTCCTAAAACGGAGATTGAAAGTGGAAGATTAGAAGTGTTTAAATGCTTATCACGGTATTTGTTATAGAATTTGGGACAGTCAGAAAACGGAGGAAACTGCGACGTTTTACGAAAATCTAAGTGTTTAGAAGAAGAAAAAAAAGGAAAAAAAAATTTACTGCCCATGGCATTATTTTCTAAAGATATGTTAAGGATTATAAAGGGGTTCGCTCCATGGATTTTATTTGATGGTTTTGAGGAAAAGTTTCTATATCCATTGGAGTGCCGGGAGGTTCCCTCGGGTTCATGAGGTTAATCCGGGCCGGGATCCTTCAACTACGACCTTAGAAGTCGTGTCTGACTTTGCATCAATATGTCAGATGTCTAATGATGCAAAGGATGACAAGCTGGTTGATTCTTAGTAGTTGCAGGTTGTAAGACACCCTTTGGTAAAAATACTCTCAAACCTAAGGATGAGGTTGATTCACATTCCATGATATTTGCTAGTGGCCAATTTTCGAGAAGATCCGATGAAGAAGAAGAAATAAAGAAAATCAATTGAGAATTACAATTAATATAGATATAAACAATTAACTAAAGGGAAGATAAATAGAATTTCTTTTAACGTTTAGATACCGTGTCAAGGTAATTACTTATAATTGATTAGGAAAGACATAGATTGGTATAGTAATCGAATGCGTTTATTTATAATTGACTAGGAAAGATAAAATAAGGGTACTTTTATAACTAGTATAGATTTAGGTATTATTATAGGGTTCAGTCGTAAAAAACTCGTTCACATACATCGTTATATTCTCAGAGTTTTCTTGAGATCTAAGAAAACTTTACCATGTAGATTAGAATTTTTATGCAGAAAACTTCTCCGAAAACTACGAGAATCCCAGCAGTGCCATAAAGTTCATTCGCATATGCGAACGAGCTTTTTACAGCCGAACTCATTATTATAAAATTGTCCTTCTATGACGCCGCAAATCCCGGGGGTCCGTTGACAACCCGTCAATCCGCGGAAGATTCGTGGATGTCGGTAGCCATTTCCCACCATTAGGTTCTCTTTTATCGGGACCCAGTTTACTTGAAAATTGGGTAGAGTCTCCCTGTACGCGGGGAGTTCTACCCAAAAATACAACCACTATACCAATTACATGGAAAACCTATCCCAATATTGTAGACAACGACCACACCGGATCCACACTCTGATAAAAATGGCCACATGGGGCCAATTTACACTATCTTTGAGCCTGCAGCACATGACTCTGGGACCATAGTCCATAAGAGTTTAAATTTACACCACTCTTATACAAAACATATATCAAAATTAAGAATTCTAATCCATGTTTTACAAAATATAAATCAAAGCCACATCCGGTTTTCTTCTCATTATCGGCCTCTAGTAAGCGTCATCTCCCTGCACATCTCTTGTACCTGAAAGGGGGGTCCCACGTCTGGGTGAGTAATGTCCAGTAAAGTGAAATCCCCTCTGAGGATACTCCCCACCCTAAAGTGCACATGCAATGGTCATGCCACAAGCACATTCAGCCAATAGTTATGTCAATCCTATAACGGAATATACATTACATGAATGAGATGCTACTCCTCCCTTGATCCACGTACCAAGTCCTCCACTTGAGCTTCTCGACATGCAATATGCCGTGTATGAAAAACAATCTTCAAAACAAAGATATTTGTTTTGTTGTGAGACAACCCTCAATATTAATTAGTGGACATACTCCAATAATTTCTTTGCTTTATTAAAAGCCATGTTTAGACAACCTCCAATCATTCATCTGACCTTTGGGACTTTGTCTCTGGTCGAAACCAACATCAACACGAACACAATCTTGATTTTCTCGTTACACTCACACCCATTTCATACGATGTACTAGCATAAATGCAATGCAATATGTCATTGATTGTTATATGTACATGCCACCTCATGCATTTCAACCCCATGCATCAGTGGAAAGTTTATCCAATGAACACATAAATTCTAAGTAATTCACACGATTCATGCCAACATATCAATACATGCATACATTGACATCATAATTCATTACTACTCGAGTAACGACATAATTTAACCTCTAAATTGTGACATATCAAGTTCACAAGTAGCTTACAACAAGCCATGCAATGACCTCAATCATACACAAACTCATGCATTTCCCCAAGCTTCATGGATAATTATATCAACATGTATATAATCACCAACCATCATACACCAAATTCAATGTATTAGACCACACGCGTCATCACAACCAAGCAATTTGCACACTTGGGCTACAATTAAATTTTTCAGAAAATATGTGGGCACCAAATGCCAATCACAGGTATATAGACAGATTCTAAACTCAAGGGTCTTTCCATAGAATCTAAGAACACATGAATCGGAGTTCGGACAAGAAAGTTATGGCCGTCCGAAGTTGGAGGCCTCATATGAACAGTGACTTACGCGTAGAACCAGTAGGGACCTACTGTTTTTCATCATTTTTGGACATAATATGAGTCCAAATTGCATTATTTTATATATGGATGGATTCTAGACTCAAAAGTCTTTCCATAAAGTCCAAGAACTCATGAATCAAAGTTTTGAAGAAAAAGTTATGGTCGTCCAAAGTTGGAGGCTTCACGTGAACAGTGACATACACGAACCTAGAAAAATGCATTTTTTTGGTTCTCTAAACGCCATCCAAACAGCCCCTAAGGTTCAACCAAGACCAAAACGACTCATAGATGGAAAATAAACTCGAGTAGGAAGGTTCCCTACCTCTTGGAGTGAAGATGAAACCTTCCGAAGACCTGGAAGCTCGAAACCCACGGCCTCCCGAACTTTCCGCTCGAATCTTCGACGAAAATTCTTGATTTTGGTGTCCACACGTTTCCCTCGGCAGTACTTGAGCTTTAAGTCTTGGCCGGCCTTGAGGCCTTGGCAGGCGTGGATCTTGAGATGATTCTCTCTCTCTGCTTTCTCTCCTGACATGATCCTGTGTCTCTGTGTTGGTGCCTGCGATATGTACTCGTCGAGTTGATGAACTTTAAATCTTGGCTCGGCAGTTATTCTCAAGCTGGGGGGTCAGTTGTATTACGTCGACCGGAGGTGGAATACTCGTGGATGTCGGGTGGCAGAGCACCGCTACAATCGGGCGAGAGTCTCTTTTTATGCGGAGTTCTGCAGGAAGTACAAGCGCGTCGATGATCGACTTATGACCGCACGGGGTCCACATATGAATAAAATGAGTACAAATGGCAGCTAGACCCTAATAATACTCACAAATACATATCCAACCAACTATCTTACATGGTTCAAGAGTTAACACATTACTCTTAATACAAACATATATTAAAAGTTTACAACATTCTAATACATGTTATATAAGTGATACCGAAAACCACAACACAGGCACTGCTTATCTGTGACTTTCACAGTGGGTGCCGCTGAATCGCTCCACTGTGCACGAAATGGTGATCTCATCGACCCGGGGGTGAAGCGAGCGCAGTAGAGAAAATTTCATACGCAGGTTCTGCTGGAGTCTTGTGCGTGTGAAATGAGACACATTGACAAATTTACATGAACTGCTCGAATGTTTGTGGCCGATCCCGTGTCCGAGTCCTCACCAGACTCCTCACATGCCTAAGCGATATGCGAGTAAAATAATCGAGTTTTCAAAACAAAAGCTTTTGTTCTGAAAACACACTCTCGAGTTTCGGTAAAAATATTGAATTTATACGAGGCGAATGTGTTTGGAGAACCTTAGAAGCAGTGTAGGCTCCTCAGAGCGTGTGGTGGTGGATCATCTCCCAAACCTGATTCTTCGAAAATCTTAAAATTAAATTCCTTCACTTAAACATTTCATTTAACTTTCGATTTCATATCATGCACTCCTCCTAATATTCTAGGGTGTCCCCCGGTGCATATGGAATCTGTGTCTCGATTAAACCAGTCATTGCTAATATATTCGCCGCATATATAACATAATTAATCCCACCTGAGCATATTTATGCAATTTCACAAATTAATTACACCAAAATTAGCTCACATTGGCTAATTAACAAGCACTTAAACAATTCATTTTGAATCCTCAATGTCGTAAAAATTAAGCACAAAATATTCACATCACTATTCACGTGAGCATTAAAACCCTCGGAGTTACTATTCCGACCACCTGAAATGAAATTTTCTCCCTCGGTTCAAAGCTTTTGAGATCGAATTCTATTTAAACAAGACTCGGAACATTTCTAACCATTTTACATGACTCTTGGAATGAAATATTAACACAAGTAGGGAAAGATGCTAACTCTTGGAGTTGTCGGAGCTCACAATTGGTGCAGCCGTAGTCTTTCTGTGTGATAAACGGCTTTCGTAGCTGGCACCGTCGAAAGCCGACGTCAGATCAGGTAGAATCCTAAAAAAAGAATGTGCTTTCTCTCTATACAAAAACTCAAATGTCGACCCACTTGTAAAGCCCACCTTGCGTTTTGCCAATTTGTCTCGATTAATGGAAGATGATCATTGTTAAGTTTTGTCGTTCTCATTTAAAATTTCCAAAATTCCCGTCATCTGTACATTATTATTTGACCGTGAGCATCTAGAGTCATTTATTTAAATCGTCTATAGCTGTGACATGTGTGCGAGTACCGTGTTATAGGTGGCTATGCATCCTTGCATGTCGTTTCTGACAACCGATACCTGGTGCCTCGAAAAGCAGTGCAATTCTCTTGTCCCAGAATTCGACCAAATTCGTAGTAAATTTAGATTTCTGAGACGATTCGGCAGTGAAGTCGTTTAGATAAATGAGATGCAGAAAAATTTGAATTTTACGAAATTACGATTTTGCCATTTTTCGAAAATTGGATTTTGCAGGGTTTTGTGATTAAAATGCCGTCTCCATAGATCGTAGAGAGAATAAGGAGTTTCTCTCCTTTCTCTCTCTAACTCAACCCACCGTCCAAAATTGCAAATAGAGGAAAAATATGATATTTCTCCTCTTTTCCCTTTAAGTTTAAGTTGAATGGGGCCCGCCATCTCAAGCGTCCATGACCCGATCTTGGTTCATTTATCCGAAGCTGATTTATTTATTTTGATTCGATTCATTTTAGATGAACTTAACAAGTTATTTCCGACTCTGAGATTCGTAAAATCTTGTCATGGAGTTATTGGTAACTCTACGCTCGAAGCTACGTATAAAATTAGGTCATCTGAGGTCGACGAAATTCTTTTAGGTCACTAGATTTCGCGAGGCATTTAACGACATGTCGGTTTTGTAAATCCCAGTGCAGAGTATTTTTTGAACTTAACAAGCCATTGGTTATTATTGTATTATTGTGTATCATTTATTAATTTTGAAAATTTACAATTTACCGGGTTTATCTTATCTTCTCTTTTATTATCATTTTTTAGACTCACATTCCGAGGAATTATCTATTGACCTTTGTGAATAAATCTCTTGATTGACGCACCCTTCTTGTGATTCCCTTTTATATTATGGAGGACAGGGCTCACTACTCAAGACCTATCTTTATTCTGTCTTTTAAAAACATTAAATTATAAATTTGTAGGTGTCGAGACTTTAAAAGGAATTAATATTCTGAATTCATTCCGTGGATTCTCATAGTTATTTCCACTTAAATTAAATAAATAAAATTTATATTGCTCGAAATTATCTCTCTTAGACCCGCATCTCAGTCCCTTTGTTTCCATTTGCTCATCTTCTTATTTTGGATGAAGCAAGACTTGAAACGTAAAAGCAAAAAAAAATAAAAAATAAAAAATAAGAGGCTCTATTTGAACTCGAAAAGCATTAGAAAAAAAAAAAACAAATACGAAAATGATATTTTCATATTTGGTTTAACGGTAAAAAATATATTAGGAAATCAAATATAATTAAGATTTCTCAAAAATTTATATATTTTTAAACCTTTTATATAAAATGAATTTAAATAAATATATAGAATTAATTTATTAAGTTTACACTTATTTTTATTTTTATTCAAAAAAAATTTCCTTCAACTTTTTTTTTTTCATTTTTATTTTCTTTCTTTAATACTTTTCAAATTCTAAAGAAAGCTTAAAAAATATACACACATAACTAAGGAAAGACCTTAATTTCGGCTTAGATCTAACCTTAATACTAAGAAAAAAAGAGAGAAACGAATGGTGTAGAATCGGTAAAGGTATTAAGATTATACTAGAATATCAAATCTTCTATTTTTAGAATATGTATATTCTGATTTGGTCAATGGTATAATTGCCATATTTATAGCTTGGATTTGGTCAATGGTATAATTGCCATATTATAGCCATGTTGCATAACCTCATTTCCACTGCATGTTAGTTATAATAGTATATGAGGTAAATCGATAGAATCGAGGAAGCCAGGTCTTTCGTAGTATCGAGCCTATGACCTAGCAAGCTTTACCATTATTTTTCTTTACGATTCTTTAGTATCATCCATCTGACCTCTCTCTCAGATTCTTCTCATTATAATGACGATGGAAAAATAGATCCCATTCTCCTTATTATCGCGGAGTGCGGAGATCAGCGGGAATATGATCACTTACGTGATTCTTTCTAATGTATATTTCATGAATGGGCACGTGCAATTAAGTTGTCTTTGCTTCAGTAGAAAGTTTGTGTTTGTTGATGGGACATTCACCAAACCAGCGGAGAAAACGACTCGGTGGGACAAACATCAATTCTATGCTTGTCTCTCTCATGGATCACCACGGACTCTTGATCCAAAATTGTGGCTCCATTCTTTTCATGATGAAGCCAAACGACTTTGGGATTATCTTGAGAAGCGGTTTTGCGTGGCCAATGGTCCTCGCCTTCAACAATTGAGGGTTGATATTACCAACTGTAAGCTAACTTCGAATATGTCTATTGATGATTATTATACCCGTTTGATGGGATTGTATGATGAATTGGATCGTCTCAAGCCTCTCCATGTGTGTGCCTGTGGTAATTGTACTTGTGATGTTGCTAGTCGATTTGCTACGGATCGGGGGCTTCCATCAATTTCTCATTGGCATTAGCGATGAGTTATATCTGTGATGCGTTCTAATTTGTTGTCCACTTCTCCTTTACGATCTCGATCGTGTGCTCCGAGCATGTCTTGAAGAAAAGTCTGCAGGGTGTGCTCGAGATGGGCGGACCAGGAGGAAATCCACATGCGTTGCTCACCAAAGCTTGCCGCGACCAGGCTCGTGTTACGAATCTGATAAATCAAAATTGTATTGTTACGTTTATGCTTGATCCGGTCCTTATTAGCCGATACTTGTTCAAAGCGCATGGATACTCCGGTTGGTGGGAAGGTCGGGCGAAGTGGAATCGAGGCGGTGCATGGCCCGATGCACATCCACCTCTGTGGCTCCTCAAGCCCACTCCTCGTGGTGGCCCAAAGCGTGGCTGCCACGGTCAAGTGGCTGCCAATCTTTGTGGCTGGTGGGGGACCGATTCGATGGCCTCCTCTCATGGAGTCCTCGGCATTTCTTTGCGACTTAAGCCGGAGCTTGAGGTTAATTTTGTGCATATGATAAATAATCGCGGCATGATCGGATGATGGGTCGTTCTCCTTTTTCTTGGATTATTGATCTTGGTGCTTCTCACCATATTCTGGCGCTGAATCATGTTTAGTGGACCTCATGTAGCCCCAGCGATGTTCGGTTAGGACCACCTAGCGGTGCACATGCCATTGCTACTAAGTGGCGCATTTTGTTAGTGATGGGTTGATACTTGAACCTGTTTTATTTGTGCCACGGTTACGGCTGGCAATCACCGATTGTCACAGTGTTGATGATTCATGTCTTTACAATTCAACGGTTCGTGTATTACTCATCGGGGACCCTCGGCTCGGTCCCGGTTGGGCCGGTGAGCGTGGGGATGGACTCTATTATTTCGATTGGATTTCCACCTACGATTATGTCAGTGCGGTTCCGGAGATTTCAGATTCTGAGTTGTGGCATCGTCGTGCAGGGCATCCGTCGGATAGAGTCGTCAAGGATTAGTTCATTTATTTCTTCGATTACTTCTAGAAAGAAATTGAATAAAGCATCACGGTTGTCTCAGAGCAAAGCAAAACGTGATAATTTTCAATTTAGTGATAGTAAAGCTAGTCGAATCTTTGAACTTATTCAATTGTGATTTATGGGACTGAATAAGATACCCTCTTCGTGTAGGAGCACATTATTTTTTTACTTTGGTGGATGATTTTTCAAGAGTTGTATGGGTTTATTTATTGCGTTCAAAAACACAAGTTTATCAAGTTTTTTGTTCATTTTTTGCTATGATTGCCCGCCAGTTTGAAACACATGTCAAAATAGTACGGAGTGATAATGGTACGGAGTTTAAATGTATGTTGGATTATTTTGATACACATGGCATTATTTTTCAAACCTCTTGTGTTGGGACTCCTCAACAAAATGGTCGTGTGGAACGAAAACATCAACATATTCTTAATGTGGTTCGTGCTTTGATGTTTCAAGGCAATCTTCCTATTACTTTTTGGGGAGAATGTGTGCTTAGTGCAGTGTATCTCATTAACAGAACTCCTTACGGTTTGCTCCACTGTCCTGACTCCTTTGGGAATTCTCTTTGGCCGAACTTTGAGTTTGATGAACTTAAGGTTTTTGGTTGTTTAACTACCACAAATCAAAGGCCACAGAATAAATTTGCTCCTCAGTAGGAAGTGTGTCTTTGTGGTTATCCACATGAGGAAAAGGGTGGAAATTATCGACCTTGGACGGTGATCTTTGTTTCCGGATGTGATTTCATGAAAATGAATTTCCTTACGAGGCATTTCTACTTCTCAAGTGCAAACATTCCTCGTCGCCACACGATTCTAATCACCGAGGATTGATGTTGATTTTGGAAGCTTGGAGTCTGCTTTGGTTGATGATCATACGACCCACGCAATTAGGATTGACATTGTCTTGAATCCCATGCGTATCACATTGCCCCACTGCATACATCTCCTCTTGCCTCCACCGATGACTTAGGGCGCGGGTTGCGGGATAAGCGTCCCTCCGTTCTTCTTCGTGACTTTGTTACCCTGGCATGCAATCTTCGAGTCCATACGGTGTTCGCCGTCCTTACCTAGCTCCTCGAGTACTCTTATCTATAGCACATTATGTGAGATTGTAATAAGTTTTCTCGACAAAGTGCTTTTTCTTGTAGTGATCTTGAAGGCATTGACCTCGTTCTTTTAAAGCTATGCAAGATGAAGGTTGGCGTGAGGCTATGCGAAAGAAATTCTTTGCTTTAGAAGCTAATGGCACCTGGGACATGGCAGTTTTACCTCCTCTCCTTAAAAGGCTCTTGGTTACAAATGGGTATCTGAAAATCAAATATCATAAATTAGGCGAGTAGAACGTCTTAAAGGCTCGTGCGGTTATTTTGGCAATCTATCAAGTTGAGGGTTGATTATAATGAAACTTTTGCTCCGATTGCGAAAATGGTCAACATTACGTGCCTTCTTAGCGATTACGTGATCGAGAATTGGGTTTTGCGTGGATGGATGTTCATGTCGTTTCTTCATGGTGATCGCGATGGAAAGAAGTTTACATGAAAACTTCCTTACAGCCAGCGTTCGCACTCCTGGTTTAGTGACATGTCGTCTCGAGAATCTTGTATAGTCTGACGATAAGCGATCTTTGGTATGCTAAGTTAAATTTGCTTCTTTGAAGACTTATGGTTTCCTCGGTCTTATTCAGTTATTCTCTGTTTACTGCATATGAGTCGGTCTGACTTAATGTTCTTGTGTATGTTGATGATCTCATTATTTACGGTAATGATGCTTGCATTGTTGACCATTTGAGCCTATTTGCACGAGTGTTTCCATATGAAAGATTTGGGTGCCTTGAAGTATTTTCTTGGTATTGAGGTTGCTCGTAATTCAGAGGGCATCTTCTTGTGTCAACGAAAATACACTCTTGATATTATTGCTGAAACTGGCTTATTGGGGTCTCGTCCCGTTGGCTTTCCCATGGAGCAGAATCACACATTGGCTCGCCCAGGCCAGCTGCTTTCGCCCGATCCACGAAGGTATAGGCGACTTGTGGGTCGATCTCATTTATAACACTCAGCGTCACGACTTGGTTTATACGATTCGTATCTTGACAGTTTATGACACCTGACCGGGGATCATTGGGATGCGAACCGTGCGGTTCGCTACTTAAAAGTGTCGGTCGAGGCATTCTTCTTCGCCACGATTGTGAGGTTGCGCATCTACAGCGGGTTGGTCGCGATTGATTGGAGCTCGTGTCCCTTTGACTAGAGCGGTCTTGCGGTTGGATAGTGTTTCTTGGATCTTACCAGGTTGTGGAGGCGAGAAACGAACATCTGGTGTGTCACTGATGCCTGGCACGAAGCGAAGTGTCGTTATGGGCGCCGTCCGCCCGGAGTTGAAATGGCTCAGCTTTGCTTGTGAGTTTGGGTGTCACACATTAAGCGAGTATGCGCTTATCTCTTTGTGATAGTCGGTCGACAATCTCATTGCTCGAAATCACAAATGTTTCCATGAAGGCGTACGAGCATATTGAAGTTGATTGTCATTAATAATGGCGTGATGCCATTCGTGACGGTGATATTTCTCGATCTGTGTCTGTGAGATCCCGACACAGACATCTTCACTGAAGAAGGCTCTTGGCAAGCGCGAGTTTACGTATCTGCTTAGCGGAGTTGGGCATTTGTGATCTGTGCCAAGCTTGAGGGAGTATTAAGATTATCTTTGATATGTCTTATTTTTAGAATATGTATATTCGATTTGGTGATAATTTATAATTGCCATATTTATAGCTTGGATTTGGTCGATGGTATAGTGCCATATTGCCAGGATTTATAAACTGGATTTGGTCGATGGGTATGGTGCCGTATAGCCATATTTATAGCTTGTCACTGCATAACTGTAGCGGACTTTTAAATTTGTAATATTGTATGTACCTACGGGTGAATCAATAGAATCAAGGAAAACCAATTCTTTCAAAAGGCAACAAGAATGATTACGGGGGTGAGAACTTTGCCTATTAATTTGATTATAGTAATTTTCTTTTTGATGTCTTACACATATTAACTTGGGATGCTATAATTGAGAAAGCACAGTGCAGCAGAGGAGCCTGGCAATTGGCATGCCTCCATTTTCAGCATAAACAAACACAAATATCTTCACCCTTGGAATATTCCTTCCTCACATGGATTCTAATTATTATTATTATTGTGCCAAGTGTAAAACAGGCTTTAATGGCTGCTTTTCCTCTTTCCAGGACCTAATCTCTATAAACCTCTCTTCCAGCTGTCTTAAGATTTGATCCATTCCATGTTTAAATATCTATAATATACATAATCAGATTTTGATACATGACACAATGTTAAAATTTAATAACAAATAAGATGTATTCATTAGATTTCATTTTTTTTTTGAAAGTTAATTTTTTAAAGTAAATTAAAAACTAAAATTAACAACTACCAACAACAATATATGCCTCCCTCTCCCTGCTACAAAAATTCAAAACTTTATTCAAAAAGTAAACATAAAAACGACTGTATTATTTTTCCTTTTATTTAATATACAAATATTTTTAGTTTTCTTTTCAAAATTAACAATTACAAACTGAAAAATAGTTTATCCTATATTTATTTTGACAGATCCCGTAGAAATCAAAGTGTATCCAAAATCTATTAATTATTTTAATTAAATTTGTTAAAATCATGCAATTAATTTTATGATTTTCAATATAATAATAAAAATATCGAAAAAAAAAACAATGCTTTACAATATAATGTTTATTTAAAAAAATTATGTTTATTTGAGCAGTAACATATAGAAGTGACGGTCAATTATCAATTTTTTGTTAATGAAAAATGTCTTTAGATTTAAGGTTTGATTAAAAAAAAGCTTAAATTTATACAAGTTTGAGCTTTTTAGCTATTATATGAGAATATTTTGATATTTTTCTATAAATCTTACTTCAAAAAATAATAAAAATCTAAACCTAATGATTAAAAATTTGAACTTATCTAAACTCAAGCTTACTTAGCTCTTCCCTTGTATTTATAAAAGTATGGACCTAAAATTTATCACACGTTTTATTTATTATTATTAGATTTTATTTTCTTATCCTATTACCCCAACTCCTGCTTCTCTCTCCACTCATTCTCTACTTACCTAATCCCAACTAATCCTATCTCCCTCTCCATCTTTTTTTTGGGAGCTCCCATCGAAACACCTCGTGGCAGAAGGCCTGCGTAATTATGGTACTTGGTACCTACCTACAATTGGGCCAATGAGAGAGTGAGAGAGAGAGAGAGGCGGAGGGAGGAAGATGGGGGTGAATAGGGGTGCTAATGAGATGATATAAGCTACATGAGATTTCTTTTCCAGTTTGGTCCCGGTCTTCATTCATGCTGCTTCGGCTAGGTTGAAACATTCGAAATGTTAATTAGTTGAGTCGAAGTATTTAAATGCTTATTTCGAAAAAGTCATGGCTTCGAATATTTTGTATATAAAATTTTAAAAGTTTTTTAATTTTATATCTCTACTCTTTAGGGATAGCATAAATAATATATATCTATTTTTATTCTTAAACAATCATACATTTTATTATTTATTTTAGTTATAAATATATTTATTTTAAAAATCATTGAATTTTTTTAAGAAAGATGTAAAATAAGTATTATTCTATAAATTATAAATGTAAGTTAGTATTATAAGCGTGATAAAAAAAATATATATATATATATATATATATATATATATATATATATATATATATATATATATATATATATATATTCATCTGTGGAATCTGCAAGTTGGATATATAATAATAATTAGAGTCTTTAATGAAGCAAGACAAGCTCGTAGCTACTAGGATTGACTAATCAATTCGATGGCTTCGACTCAAGTACAAGCTCATTTCGAAATGTGCGAGTCAGTCGAGGCATGATATATATATATATATATATATATATATTTTCTGCCCTATATATATATATATATTCCATACACCGATTCTCCTAAAGTTGGATATATAATAATTAGAGTCTTGTGAAGCGAGACAAGCTAAAACAAGTCTTTCGGACTCGACTCGTCAAGCTCGATCAGCTTCATTTCGAGTAAGCTCATTCGATTTGATGTAGTCGAGTCGAGTGGCTGTTATTTCATTAAATGTTAATATTTCAGCTATTTCGATTAATTCGAAACGACTTCGCTATCATTAAGCGCGAGGTGATAGAGGATTTTGGGATTTTTTACGATAATTAGATTAGTTTACAATCACTTTTCGTTTTTTACGTTATAACCTTAACCATAAAAACGAATTATTTGCTATTATTTCCATTTTAATAACCTGAAACCTAACCTACTTCCCCCTAATTTCTGCATGCGTCAGGCAGAGTTGTCTTGTAATTAGGACTCTTTTAATGAGTTTTGTACGGAAATAGTTCATTTGAAAAATTAAAAATATAATGCGGTTTGAAAAATCACCGTAGTGCGATTTGAGAATAACATCAGATTTAAGGCCGGCGTTCTGGCCATTGTTGAACAAAAAAAATTTTAATGGCGTTGAAGCAGGTATTGTAAAATCGTAAAATAAGGAATTTCCGATAGCGATCGATTGTGAGCAACGGCGCGCAGTTCGCCTGAAAATTTTTAAAGTGTGCCGGCGTTGAGCGGCACTAAATGACCTTAATCTGTGAACACAGCGTTTTTAACCAATATCAACCAGGCCTAAATGAACTATTTCAGCCTACTTCTCTTTATACACTCACTCCCCCGTCTACTGATCTCACTTTCCTTTCTATCATTTATTAATACAACCATGGTCCATGCCCATATACTTCTCCTCCACTCCTCCATAACCTTTCTCCTTCAATCTCCTTTAATGGAGTCCCACTATAAGCCAAGTTACAGGGCTTTATAGATATTTAGTGTAAAAAAAATAAAAATTTTCTCAAATAATATAGATTTAAAAATATTTCTAAATATAACATAATTTTTGCCACGTGAAAAATATCTTCTGAAAAAATATTTTTTAAAAATGTATTTTCAAGAGATATTTTCAAAAAATTTGAAAATTTTACACCAAAAGTGTCTTTTGAAGAGATACTTTCAAAATTTTTAAAATTAAGCGAAAAATGTCTCTTGAATAAACACATTTTTAAAACTCATAAAACGAAAAATGTCTCTTGAAGAAACATTTTCTAAATTGTTGAAATATTATACTAAAAGTTTTTTTTGAAAAGACATTTCATAATTTTGAAAACACTAAAAGTGTATTTTGAAAATACATTTTCTATAATTTTAAAAAATTTGAATTAAAGTTAAAAGTGTCTCTTGAAGAGACAATATCTAAATTGTTGAAATGTTATACTAAAAGTGTCTTTTGAAAATACATGCTTTATATTTTTTTAAAGTTTTTGAATTATGATGAGTTTAACTTGAATAGACATTTTCTATAATTTAAAATTTTTGAATTTAAGCTAAAGTGTCTCTTGAGTCGACTTCGAGTTTTTAATTTTAGAATGTATCTCTTGAAAAAAACACATTATTAATTGTTGAAAAGTTATACTAAAAATGTCTTGAAAAAACACCTTCATAATTTTGAAATTTTAAATCAACAAGTATATAATTTTAAAAATATTGAATTTAAGCTGAAGAGACACTTTCAGTTTTTTGAAGATACACTTTCTAAATTGTTGAAATATATCTTAAAAATAATAACTGAAAGATAAACATAATTTTGAAAGTTTTGAATCAACCTTTAGTGTGTCTTATAAGACCGATTGTAGCGCTGACTCGACACCGGTGTCAAGTGTCATTTTTATTATTTATAAACTTATAACTTTTAAAAACATTTAATTCATGCATGTTAAGCATTTAGCATGTATATTACATGCTTGTAATTACAAATATATACAAGCTCCATATATGGAAATGTTCAACATTTACAAGATTTACATTAATTCTAAAAAACAAAACATATATAAAATACACCAAAGGTCTTTAGTGGGCACTTAGTGGTGTATTTGGCCTTGGTTCTTCGATGTGGAATTATCTGGACTTCTCGTTTTTACCTTACTCACGTACCTACACTAGTGCTAAACATGGTTTAGTGGGAGTTAATACATATGGATGACCTCTAATGGGGTCATCACACTTTAGACACAATACATATAACTTTAACATTCATTTACATATACACATGCTTATTCGTGTTTTAAACATATCATTTATAGATATATACATATAATCATACTTATTATTGTTTCACGTATCGTAGCATGCTTGATCTTTATCTTACCGTATCGTATCGTCATTTATCTTATGTTTTATGCTTGCAAATACCTTAGAAATGGATACGAGAAAGAACTCTACATACCCAAAAGTACTATCACTGTACGAGACAAATGCACCTGTCTGTATGACCCAAGCGGGGCGGTATGTGTCCGAAGCGGGATCTATCTCATCAACCCAAAGCGGTCTGATATCTGTAAAGCTTGTATGTTGTAGCGACTATACCCTATAGACATGCCTATCTATCGACTACGATCATAAGCAAGCAATCGATTTTATTACATTTCTTAAAACGATTTTTTTCGAGTGTTAGAAAAGATATGTATACATGAATAATTCTTGTGCTCGTATATACTTATGAGATATTTATTATCAAATAATCTCTTATAAACATTTAAGCTATACTTTTCATATAAATGAAATTATATATATTATCTTTGCTTTCATAACACATGTTATCATAATCATATTATTATGATGCATTATTTCATATAACAATACATTTATATAACCTTTATACAATTTCAGTTTCCATAACCAATTTTGCCTAAACAATTCTAAGCAGCTCCCAAGTCCATTTTCGATTACAATTTTGATCCTATAAACGAGATTGTTAGAGAAAGTGATATTCTAACTCAATATACCCATATGTCTTAAGTTTCTTATGGTTCAAACATCATGTCATTTGGACTTTTAATTTGGGAGATGGTCTAAACATTCCGAACTGCTCTTATACAATTTCCAGGAACATAATATGGAATTGTGTCTTATTTTTTTGGGAATATTAAAGACATAATTTGACCATACTTTCTTCATGAAAGTTATTCTCCCAAATGTCTAGTTTGTCTGAGAACTTTGAATCACCTTATTTGGACTAGTATGGCTGAGTTGTAGTTTAAACAAGCAGGAATTACTCCAGTTAAAGGGACTATTTTGAGACAGATTTCAGGGACCGAATTGTTTCCTTACTTTGACGAATTTTCTAGGTCCAATGAAGTCAAAATTTGGATATACTTATTTCAGGAATATTTGTTTTTCTAGAAGTCACAGTTCTTCGAAATTTGAATAACTCAATTTAGATGAGTAAGGCTGACTTATGGCTAAATCGCATACGAAATCCAAAACTATATCATAATTGAGCAAAATTGACCTTTGAAAGCAAAGCTTCACTTTGAATTTTCTAGGTACCACAGGGTCGAATTTGCATAACATTTTGAGAAATTGTTCTTCTAGAAGTCTAGTTTACTCAAAAATTTGAATCACTTAATTTAGATGAGTGATGGCCAAAACAAAAATATGGGTTTAAAAAAAATGGACAAAATCATAAGGCAGCATTTAACATACAAATTTTTATCGATTGAGGACCTTGTCAAACCAAACAACCACTCCAAACGATGATTCTACACAAAGGGTTTTCCAAACCTTTCCCAGAAACAAGTATCCATACAAAATTCATACCAAAATCCATCGCAATACATACAAAGTTTTAACAAATTCCATACAAACAATTCCATACCTTGATTTATTCTTCTTCTCTTCCCTTTTTCTTCTTCTTCTCCTTCTCTTTTCTTCTTCTCTCTTCACCTTATCCAGTTTGCCCTATCACCTAAAGACCAAAATGAGATATTATTTTGACCTTATCCTCAATTTGGAGTTAAGGCCATGTTTGGCTTAACTCATTTTTGAATTCTTTTCCAATTTTTGCATTTAGGTCCCTCATCTCTCTATTATTTGTAAATTAATTTATTCAATTTCATACTTTGGCATACAATCTTCTATTCTTATATCATTTGGGTCCTTAATTGGTAATTTATCAATTTACCCTTGACTTTTGTATTAATTCCGGGTTTTGCTTATTTTATTTTTAACATTATTTTATTCTGAAATAATATATATTTCTTTTATTATCTGCTAACGTGTTATAAAGCGTCGGGGTATAATTTGGTATTCTGTGACTACTACAATTTTAAAATTTTTTGAATTTAAGATTTGAAAGTCAAGAACCTGCGTTCGAGTTTTTGAATTTTTAGAATATGTCTCTTGAGACACTTTCTAAATTATTGAAATTTTATACTAAATGTGTCTTTTGAAAATACACATTTATAATTTTGAAAGTTTTGAATCAATACCGAAAGTATCTTTTGAAAAGACATTTTCGATAATTTTAAAAATTTTGAATTTAAAAGAAAGATGTCTCTTTAAGGGACATTTTAGGTTAATTTTAGAAATTGTCTCTTGAAGAGACAATTTTAAATTATTGAAATGTTATATTAAAAATGGTCTTTTAAAAAGACACATTCATTATTTTAAATGTTTTGAATCAACACTAAAAGTATATTTTGAAGAGACAATTTCTATAAATTTAAAATTTTTGAATTTAAGCTAAAGAGACACTTTATAAATTATTGAAATGTTATACTAAAAGTGTCTTTTGAAAATATACTTTTATAATTTTGAAAGTTTTGAATTAATGCTGAAAGTGTCTTTTGAATATACATTTTCTTTTTAAAATTTTTGAATAAGTTGAAAATGTATGTTTTTCGATTTTTGAAAAGTATTTTTTAAAGAGACGTTTTCTAAATTGTCTTACTGATACGGAAAAAACTATATTATATTTAGGATTATTTTTTAAACTACATTTTTTTTAATTTTTTTTTTAATTTATTTATTAAGTTCCCCTCAAATCTGACTTCCGGTGAGTTTTGTGGGCCAGCAACAGCTGATTGATGTTGTCACCGGTATTTTCTTTTTCTCCTTCCTTCATAGTTGTTATATAATATTTGTCCGGAAAGAAGCCTCTAGGTGGAGCTTATCTAAAGAAATTGATATCATTGGTCTCTATCGCTATCCACTGCCCATTTGGATATTTCAAAGAAACAGTAACAGGGATGAGTCCTAGTATTGGCAGAAATAAGTAGTCCTTTGATTAACATTGGTGTATAATGTAACTTATAATATATGGTGTTAAAAGTCTTACAAGTTGGTTAGCTCATTCCTTCCCAATATGGTCCATAGATAAACTGAGGGACGTGAAACGATTATTTAGATTTAGATAAGACCAGCCGTCCCAGTAAATGATGTTTTTGTTGTTTTTGTTTTATATATATATATATATATATATATATATATATATATATATATATATATATATATATATATATATATATATATATATATATGTGGGAGACAAAATTAAAAATTGACCAAGACATAATCTAAGACAAGGATATTTTTCTGCAATAGATCCTCTATAGAACCCTCATGATTCAAAATTCCTTAGATGATTGTGGGCGCTCTGCACAAAAATAGTCTCTTAACATTATCCTTTATTTGATATTTTAACCCTTCTGATCTACATGTTGATAACCATTTGAGTTATACATTTAGGGTATAGTTTTTTTCTGGGCATTTTAGACATTTAGTATAAAAAAAATAAAAGATTCCTCAAATAATATAGGTTTAGAAATATTCCTAAATGTAATGTAGCTTTTGCTATGTGGAAATGTCTTCTAGAAAGACTTTTTAAAAAATTTGTTCTTTTAGAGACAACTCAAATAATTTGAAATTTTAGCCTGAGTGTCTTCTGAGACAGGACTATTTCAAAATTTTTGAATTTAAGTTAAAAATGTCTTTTGAATAAACACTTTTTAAAAACTCAGAAAACGAAAAAGTAACTGTTGAAGAGACACTTTCTAAATTGTTAAAATATTATATTAAAAAGTGCCTTTGAAAATACACTTTCATAATTTTGAAAACAACGAAAATATGCTTGAAGAGCAACGTTATAATTTTAAATTTTTTAATTTAAAGTGAGAATGTCTCTTGAGAATCACGTTACTACAAATCGTTGAAATGTTATCTTCAAAGCATATTTTGAAAACACACTTTTATAAATTTGAAAGTTTTGAATTAACACTAAAAGTTTTTTTTGAAGAGATATTTTCTATAATTTTAAAATTTTTGAATTTAATCTAAACGTGTATCTTCAAGAATCACTTTCCGTTTTTTGAATTTTTAGAAAATGTCTCTTGAAGAAAAACTTTCTAAATTGTTGAAATGTTATACTAAAAGTGTCTTTTGAAAAGACACCTTCATAATTTTATAAGTTTTAAATCAACACTGAAAGTGTCTTTTGAAGAGACACTTTCTATAATTTCAAAAAATTTGAATTTAAGCTAAAAGTGCTCTTCGAGAGACTTTCATTTTTCGAATTTTTAGAAAGTATATATTGAAGACATACGTTCTAAATTGTTGAAATGTTATACTAAAAGTATCTTTGAAAAGGCAACGTCGTAATTTTAATTTTGAATCAACAACGAAAATGTCTTAGAATATGCTTAAGCTAGGAAAATTTTAATTTTACTAGAAAAATGGCAACTGATAAAATTCACAAAAATGGTTCGGGGAAGCGAAAATTTTCTAGATCTCGGATAGCGAAACGGACTTCAGTTGGATTCGTCTCCACGAAATCTAGTTACAGACGGAGCCTGTTAAATTCAGGGGCAGGTTGGATATTCATGATTTCGAGACATCGGTGTTCGAGTGAACCCCAGCGAGTTTTTGAGAAAATTCTTGAAAGAGGAAAATAAATTAAGTAACGTTCATTTAAAATAAATTGAACTTGAACCGGGATGAAATAAATTATTTCGGGACAGAAACGGACCCGAATTAGTAATGGACACATGGCGCGATGTGAGTCATGTCTCTAAACTTAAGAATTAAGTTAGACAAAAGGTTAAAAACATCAATTTTGGGCAGAAAGGAGGAGATTTCTGCTCAGAGGAAAACGTGAGGGAGAAGAGAGAGAGAGAGAGAGAGAGAGCTCCAACTTCTCTCTAAGATCTACGGAGATCGGTTCGTCGGAATTATTTGGGCCAAGAATGAAAACTCATATACTCGACAAGAGCTTATCGTGGGTACCGAAATCATGAGATTTCCTCGAAGATTTATGTAAGAAGTTCAAGAAATAAAAAGTTTCGAGTTTAGAAAGTGTCCACGGGACTTCCTAGAGTTTCTTCTACGCTGCAAGAAGTAGAGATTCTTCCTACTTCGGTTTGTTTTCATTAAGGGTTGTTTGGTTGGTTTAATGCCGCAGGGGCTGTTGTATTTTTTCCCTAAGGAACTGTTTGGCAAATTAATGGGTTATGGGAATAGTGCCCTGTTTTGACTCTATATGATGTCCAGTTTTTGGGGCTAATTTTCGATTAGAAAAAGGGAGAATTGGGACTAGTACCCTTCAAGGAAATTGTAGCCATATCTGAGAAATTGGTGTTAGGCTTTTGAATCACCCAAATTGGATATCTATAACCCATGTTATGGTCCGTTTTAAGGGTACGCCACAGTACCTGTTTAGCGAACACCTCTTGTCCGGAATTTTGGGACTGATTTTTACGGTTGGGAGAAAATGTGAGAATTTGGACCAGTATCCTTCAAAGGAAATTGTAGCTCTGTTGAACTTGATGTTAGGATTTTGAATCCGCAAAAATCGGACCCATAACTCCAAGTTATGGTCCTTTTCAGAAATTTGCTATAACTTAGGCTATTTTTTATGATTTGTGTCCAGATTTTTGCTATAATTGGTATATGATTGTAGTATATCATTGCTTGAATTGAGTGATATACTTGGTTGAAATTGTGTGGAAGTCAAATTGTGTGTTCTAATGGTTTGGCTTGTGATGTGTTTGTGTATGAATAAGGTCATTGCATGGCTTGGTTGTAGGCTATTTATGAACATGGTGTCACAATTAAGCCTAGAGTATAATGTAAGTCATTGCTTGATTGGTGATGACTTGTAGATGTCAATATATGTGTGTATAATATGTTGACATGTATTGGTAATGGTTTTATTTGGAAATTGTGTTAATTGACATGATTGTCAAATGATGCATGGGTATTATACATGGTTTAAAACCGATATAACACCTCATCATATATATGACATGGTATAGGCATGGAATGGCATAATTGCATTTCATATGCAGGGGACATCTCATTAAATGGGTGCGTGTCTGGTTATAATCGATTAAATCATTCTTGGTGAGTGGGTGAAGTAAGCTGATCTTTTCTGAATTGTCTAACAGGTCTCGGTGCATTCATAGCTTTGAATAAAGGCATTTGTTTATCGAAGCATCGATGCTTTTGAATCGCGGTTGCTCCGGGGTATTCCAATGCTTTGATTCGCGGTTTATCGGAGGAAGCGTCGATGTTTTTAATAAAATTTGTTTATCGGAGCATCCCGATGTTTTTTAATAAAGGCGCATTTTGCATCGGAGGCCCATCCCGATGTTTTTTTAAATAAAGCTGTTTATCGGAGATTGTCCAATGACTTTGAATAAAGCGGTTTATCGAAGGATGTCCAATGAGTTTTAAAAACAAAAAGCTTTTGTTTTAGATAAAGGGTCATTGGGTGAAACACCCGATAGCCAGTTTTTACCGAGCAAGCGAACGTGTGTGAGGAGTTGATGAGATTTCGTGTTAAAGGTGTGAAACCCCGAGAAAATCCTAAATTTCTGAAAAAGGGAAAAAGGGTAATTTCAGTCAAAATCCGAAATTTTTCTAGATCTTGGATGACGAAACGGACTTCACTGTTGGAATCGTCACCTAGCCGAGAATACGGTATTACGTCGAATTTCGTCGAATTAGAACCAATCGAAATTCGCGTTTTTCGAGGCCTTGGGAGTGGTCGCGAACACTTAGCACAATTGGAGTGGAATCACGATGCCACGTGTCAAATGTATGCTGAGTCAAACATGAGCTCAAGTGGGACCCATGAAAGACACATGGCATCATGCCATTGGATAGAAATCCAAAGGGAAGAGATAAGTGGATAAGGGAATCCAAGCTATCAAATGGTGACTTGACATGTGGCATGAGAGGACAAGTCCTCTTGACCAAGTTCTCCCAACTGGTTTTGGGAGAAGGAAAGGAGAGAGAAATGAAAGAGAAAAAGAAGAAGAAGCTAGAGAGAGAGTCTACCTTATCTCTAGATTTCTCGGTGATCGGTCCGTCGGATCTCGACGAGACAAAAAGCAAAGTTGGTCTACGCGACAAGGGCTACTCATGGGTACCAGTATTGTGGAGTTTCGATAACTCCAGGAGGTAGGGGTATTCTCCTACTTGGATATTCTTTGTTTAAAAAGCCATGAAAATGGTTTTGGGTGTTGTGAGGCCAGAAATGGCCATGAATTTTGGTTCGATGAAATGGGCGATGGCTTGTCAGGGGGTTGTCCGTGGACAGCCCACGTCTTGACCATGGGATTTGTTAAAAGTCGGATTGATGGTTGGACTGAAAATTGGTCCATGTGTTTTCCTTGCATGTTATTGCTTGAATTGAATTACTTGAAATGTGTATGGGAAATGATATGTTAATGCATGCTAATTGATGTGTTAACATGATTGTTTGAATTATATGAAATATAATTGTGTGTTAGCCATTGTAATTAGAAGTATGAATTGGCATCATTGCATTCATGTGCACGGTGACATCACGTCGAGTCGGGTGTGGGTGCACGGTACGGTCATTCATCAATTTGGTGAATATGGGGTGAGTTGTATTTGGACGACGTCCAATAAATGTCTCACGGCTTAAAACATGAGAGAAATAAAGTTAATGTGTGATGGGCAAAGTAAGAGAGGGTTTGTAAATCCTATCGGGGTGGCAGAATATGGGTGTAAGAGACCCGCGGAGATATCCAAAATTTCTGTATGGGTGTAAGAGACCCGTGACGTGAGCCGTAAAGTTCTGTTGTCCAAAGAAAACACACGGTCATGGTTATCACGTAAACCTAGAGTTTAGTGATAGGAGTCGAGTGACTCGGAATTAGTTACCCATTGGCGAGTTGCATTGGGTGTTGGTGAGTTGACAAGGGCTCGGTATATGGGTGTCATTGGTATTTCCAGTGACGATTGTCACACTTGGCATAGGCATGTGTGAGGGAGTCGGTGAGTGGCTCGGGGTATGGGCATGAAACATCTCATGCATAATGAAAAATCATTCCATGTGTAAATTGTAAATTGTATGGAATGGGTGTGGTTGTTGTGTGCCATTGCATGTGTATTTTAGGTGGGGAGTAGCCCTTATAGGAGAATTCAACTACTGGGCATTGCTCACCCCATCGTGGGATCCCCCTTTCGGTGCGGGACCCGGGGTGCAAATGGATGGCGCTCATGAGGCCGGATTATGAAGCGGGTGATTTGTGGCGCTTGATTCATGTTTGTGTATATATTTGAACGAACTAGTTTTAATATATGTTTTGTATTAAGAGTGTAATTAACTCTTGAAACTATTGTAATATAGTTGGTCATATTTTGTGAGTATGGATGTATGGGCCCGACGTGGTCATTTTACTCATGTATGAGTTTCATGATATGAGACACACAGGTTTCACGGGTTGTGAGTGGTGTGAGACCCCGGGTTTTGGGGGCGTCACAAAGGCGCCAATTAGTGACACTTCATTCATGGCATGTAGTCATTCTAGAGTAGAAACTGTATTTTACTTGGAATGTTTGATTGTGTGAACATGGCATTACATGTGCACTTAGGTTGGGAGTAGCCCTTGTAGGAGTTTACCCTACTGAGCATTGCTCACCCCGTCGTGGGATCCCCTTTCAGGTATAGGAATATGCAGGTGGACAACGCTCACTCGAGGCAAGTAGTTATGAAGAAAGCCGGTTGTGGCTTGTAATTGAATTTTTGTAAAGCTTTGAACAAACTAGTTATAGATTGTATTTTGCGTAAAAAGAATTGTAAAAATACTTTGGAACAACCTTGTTCTAATTTGTAATATTTGTAAGAGTGTTGTAATTAAACTCTTGCGGACTATGGTAATTAGTCCTGTACATTCTATAGTGTGGATGTGTGGGCCCGTTAGGCGCTTTCACTGTAATTGGACAAAGTAGAAGTCATTGTATTATATTGGGCCATGTTGCCGGGTTTTACATACGAGGTTGTATTTTGGATAAGAGGCTTCCGTACAAAGAAGAATTTCACGTAGATTTTCGTTAAATCATGGGTCCCGAAAGGAACATGGTGATGTAGTGTCTGGTTACCCGGCGTGCGAGTGCCGTGAGGTTAATGGGTTGTCGACCGGACCTAGGTTTTGGGGTGTCACAAAGACACTTTCTCTAATTTTAAAAATTTTGAATTTAAGTTGAAAATGTCTTTTTAAGAGACACTTTCAGTTTTTCGAATTGTTAGAAAGTGTCTATTTAATAGACACTTTCTAAATTGTTGAAATGTTATACTAAAAGTGTTTTTAAAAAATACACCTTCATAAATTTGAATGTTTTGAATCAACACTGAAATTATCTTTTGAAGAGACAATTTCTATAATTTTAAAAATTTTGAATTTAAGCTGAAGAGACACTTTCTAAATTATTGAAATGTTATACTAAAAGTGTTTTTTGAAAATACACCTTTATAATTTTGAAAGTTTTGAATTAACATTAAAAGTGTTTTTTTGAAGATACACTTTCTATAATTTTAAAATTTTTGAATTTAAGTTGAAAGTGTCTCTTAAAGAGACACTTTCTAAATTGTTTATTGATGTGGAAGAAAACTACACATTATATTTTAGGATTATTTTCAAACTATATTTTTAAGATTTTTTTTTATTATTTTTGGGAAAATTCTAGTTTCGCATAGAATTAAATAAAAATAATTTATATTGTTCTAAATTATCTCACGGACCGCGTCTCCCCCGAGTCCCTTGTTTCCATTTGCTCATTTTTCTTATTTTGGATGAAGCAGGACTTATAAGTAAAAGAAAAAATATCTGAAAGTATATTTTCATATTTGGTTTAACGATAAAAATATATATATTCAAAGTGTAAATTAAAAATTTTCAAAATTAGGTGTATCTTCAAAATACATTTTCAGCTTATATTCAAAAAATTTAAAATTAGAGAAAGTGTATTTTCAATGTAGAAGTTGTCTCTTCAAAAGATAATTTAAAATTAGAGAAAGTGTATTTTCAATGTAGAAGTTGTCTCTTCAAAAGACACTTTTAGAAAGTGTCTCTTCAAAAGACACTTTTAGATCCATGTGGCAAAAACTACACTAGATTTAGGAATATTTCTAAACCTTTTCTATTTGAGGAATATTTTTTCTTTTTTACACTAAATGTCTAAAAGCCCCCAATAAAATTTGATACAACACGGCCGCGAGTCGACACGTGTAGGTCGAATTCATGTTTGACCGGTTGGGTGTTTAGGTCAAATTCATGATGATCCTCATTACCTCAGCTTCGCCGTCCCCGTAGGAGTGGAACACCCTATGCATAAGATCCATGAATGTCGCTGGAGCATTCGTCAATCTGAATGTCATAATTGTGAACTCGAAATGCCCATACCATGTCCTGAAAGCTGTCTTAGGGATGTCTGCCTCCCTAACTCTCAATTGATGATAACCGGTGCAGAGATCTATCTTGGAGTAGACTTGCGCCCCTCTCAGTTGATCAAAAAAATCATCAATCCTTAGTAAAGAACACTTATTCTTGATAGTAGCCCTATTTAACTGTCGATAATCTATATACAGCCGAAAAGTCTTGTCCTTCTTCTTGGCAAACAAAACCGGAGCGTTCTAAGGTGAAGTGCTTAGTCTAATAAAGCCCTTGTCCAACAATTCTTGTAACAGGACCTTGAGTTCTTACAACTCAGTAGGTGTCATTTTATGCGGAGTCATAGAAATAGGCGATGTACCAAAGTATAACTCGATGGTGAAGTCTACAACCCTATGCAGAGGTAATCCCGGTAGTTCATCATGAAAAACGTCCTTGGCCTCCTGAAGCCACACGTAGACTCGACTCTTGTCTGCGCCTCGTCTTCCGGGATGGGCTTGCCCGACCGACCATGTTGCTGTGCCTCTTGGGAGTCGAGCACGGCTGAGGGAGTAAGCGTCATGCTTATCCCTTAAAACATAACACAAATGCCATCCGGTGTGTGGCGGTAACCCTCCCTACGATCATAATCAATGGCGACTCGATGCGTGATCCCGACTAATTGGCGACCTGCCCATCCCAGGTCAGTTGACAACGTCGACTGCGGAAGCTTACGTGGATATTGGGTAACCCGACGCCACGTCATCATGTCCCATTTATTGAGATCCATAATTTAAAAAAAAAAAAAAATTGGGCGAGTACCACTTTCTGTGCGGGAGGAGAACTTTATCCCCAATACAACACGTATAACAATACATCACATGACCCATACGGAGCTCGATATACCACATTGAGTCTCATTCATGAGTCATAAGCGACCACTCGGCCCCACATTCAACCACCCTGCACAGATACTATACACATGCAACTTTAATAGCAGTGATATGTTTTTACAAGAGTTCAATTATACACTCTTATCTGAAAATGGTACATATTAAAACTAATTGTTCCTAATATACATATACAAGAAGAAATATGGTCTAAAGCCCACATCAGGCTTTCTTCATATGTGCGGTCCGAATGCCGAGTCGACCACACTTTTTGACACACGTACATGAAAGGGGGGGTCCCGCGGCGAGGGGGTGGCGAGCCGGTGGTGATAATCTCTGCAAGGTTCACTCCTACCTAAATTGCTCATACAATAGTCAAACCAACGATACACATCAGTGAAAATGTGTATGTCATGCATGGGGCTGTCTTCATGCACGTATCACGATCACCTTAACTCCTCACACACATGCCTATGCAAGTGTGGCGGCAAATCCTTGGTAGTACCAATGACACACATATCACAGAGCCCTTATCGGCTCACGATTACCAAATACAAGTGCCAATGGGCAGCTAATCGAGTCAATCCGACTCCTATTACCGCGGCTTCGAAGTGCATGTGATAACCATGGCCAGGTGTGTCTTCTTTAGTGACAAACTTCCGGATCCTGCCCAGCGGGTCTCTTACACCCATGTTATAGGCATTTCATTTGAGGGGTTAACGGTCCCCTTCTTGCTCCGCCCAACACACATTATTTATATTTATTTTTATGTTTTAAGCTAGTGAGACATCTATTGGACATCGTCAATCTGACTCACTACCCGTTCATCAACAACGATGATGAATGCCCTCCATCATGCACACACACCCAATATGTTGTCCTATTGCATATGCAATGCTAATCATCCTTTACCAAAATTCTCATGTTACATGCTTATGATGCACTACATGGAACATTCTAATCAATCGTACTTCATGTCAAGTACCATGCAACATATATCGCAAGCATATAAGTTCCATACATTTCATGTCAATCTTTATAGATATCGTAGTATCATGCATATTAGCATTCATCAATTCATGACTAAACAAGTAATGTCATATAACCTTCCTTAGGCTAACTCATGAAATTAAATCACCACGTCTGATAACTATGACATCGCGTCTGTGGTCATGTCAAAACCCGACTATTCACATCGACACAACCAAATAACCTGCACACTTGGTGCAAAACATAGATTTTCAGCAGGGTTATGGATACCCACTGCCTTCCACAGGCATATGAAAAGAATCTTGACTCAATGGGCTTTCCATAGAGTCTAAGAACACCAGAACGGGTTCGGACCGCGAAAGATGTGGTCGTGCAGTTGGAGGAAAAAAGAAAGCGACCAGACTATGTCCCACCTACAAACTTGGTACAAACACCAACTTTCAGAAAGGTTTTGGATACCAATTACCCTCTACAGGAATATTTCTAGGTTCTTGACTCAATGAGCTTTCCATAGAGTCCAAGAACACACGAAACGGAGTTCGAGCGAGAGCGTTATGGCTTTCATTCAAAGCGGATCAATTTACTGCGCACTGCTTTGGAAACAGTGTAATACCCGATTTCAGGGTCTTAATCCATAATTTGACACTAGTTATTTGTACTCATTTGGAGAATACGGTTCTTAGGTTTCTTCTCCAACTGGAATCACCCAAGTCGGATCACCGAAACTCAAGATATGTTCTAAACAACATGGACTACTCAACTTTCAAACATAACCAAAAACTGTCTGAACATAGCTCCCCTTTGAATGCATTTTTTAATCCAAAGGGGTTGGAATTTGGATAGACCTATTTCAAGAATATATGTTCTCCTATAAGTCTAGTTTATCCAGAAATTAAAATCACTTAATTCAGATGAGTGGCCAAGGAGTTTAGCCAAAGCTTCGATCATGGGAATCTCGAAACATATGAAAAATTAGCCGAACATAGCTCCACTTTGAATGCATTTATGAGTCCAAAGGGATCAGAATTTAGATAGACCTATTTCAAGGAGATATTTTCTCCTATAAGTCTAGTTTATCCAGAAATTAGAATCACTCAATTCGGATGAGGGATGACCAAGTTATTGCCAAAACACAGTCATGGGGTCGGAGGAAAAAAAGCGGAATGACATTCTCCGCGACACACACACACACATGCCCTTAGATAAAAATTAAACTGAGTAGGATAAAAACCCTACCTCAATTAGTGTGATTTCCCGGGACACCACCTTTTTCTCGGTTTCCTTGAAAACCCAAACCTTAGACCTTACCTTGTAAAATCTTGTGATTAGTGCACGGCGTAGCTGCGTCGCGTAGGCGACTTTAACTCGTCTGCCGGGTTCAGGCCAACAAAACCTCGTGAAATCGCCGGAGAAAAGTTGCTTTCTTTCCTCTCTCTCTCTCTCTCTCTCTCTCTCTCTCTCTCTCTCTCTCTCTATCACGTTTTTCTCTTAGACAAAATGAGATCTTTTTGGCATTATAGATATTTTAGGCTATTTATAGTGTGGACATGTGGCTCACGTCGCGCCACATGTCACGCCCTCTTCCGGTCGTTCTGTGAAGCTTGATTTATTCGTCACGCTTTCAGTTCCATCTATCTTAAATGGATATTCTTTAAATATTTGACATTTTTCATGATTTTTCTAAAAATCTCGCTTTCAGGGTCCACTCGTTGCCGAAGTAAGCCTCGAAGTCGTGAAAAGTCATTTGTCTCGGGTGTGAAATTCGAGTGGGTGACTAGATTTCGCGAGACGATTCCAACGATGAAGTCGGATTTTAAGGTCATCGAGATCTAGAAAATTCCGGAAAAATTACCATTTTCCATTCTAGCCGAGTGAATTTCTAGGTTTTTCTCGGGTCTTACAACCCGATCCATTCCAAGGATGACATCAAACTCCAACATGTCCATGACCCTTATGTCCACAGTGAGTAGAATCCCTGAGATCTCTAACTCCCTGTCCACGACATATCATCGGCCTCCTGCCCAATTCCCTAGGGGAGAACTCACATGCATCGACTTTTCCAAGGTTTTGACCTCTGGCCCAAACCTTTCACTTAACTTTAACACCTGCCTCTCGGTGTTCAGTCATTCGTCCACCTCCTCTCAATGGCCATAGCTATCTTGACCATCAAGTTCGTGTCTTGTAGGAGGAGTCCCACAATTTTACCGGATGGACATCTTTAGACCATCCTTAGACTTTCTCACTTTGGCCATGTCTGTGGCCACATAATCATCAACGAAACGGGCTAATTCAATGAACTTAGCCATGTATGAAACACTATCATTGTTCCTTGTTTCGACTACAGGAACTCAGAGGCTTTTGCATGTCGAGGCGGATCTTGGGAAATGCTTACCATGAAGAGCTCATGGAACTCTTCCCATGTCATTGCCTCTAAGTTCCTTGAGGCTTTGACCTAATCCCACCATACTTAGAACTCACCCTCTAGCTGGAATGCGACTAGAAATTGTCTCATTGTCCAACTAGTAGTGCATGTGCCAACTACTAATAGACCTTAACATCTGAACGCTACCAGATTCGTTCATTTTCTTTAAGGTATGTTCTCTAACCCTAGTGTTCATCTTTTCCTATATACATTCTACCATGTATATAATTCACACAATATGTAACACACAATCATGTAGTACAAAACATGAAATGCACAATGAATGCAATGGTCTAAATCCATGCCCATCAAGTCCTAGGTAATCGCATACCTACGCTCTAATACCAAGTTGTGACGTTGGTATCAGATGCACCATAAATGTCCTGGCCTAGGCCCATGCCCCTCAAGCCCTAGGTACTTGTATGCTCCCAGGCTACGATGCAGTGTGACGCGATTACCGAGGGGTCGGTGACCACTGTTAACCTGCGAAAAACTCGTGGATATTGGGTGACTCGATACCGCACCGTTATGTCGGAGTGCTTGTGATTCATAATTTGTAACAAAAAATCAGAGCGAGTCTCGCTGTACCGGGAGTTTTATCCAAAATCCAACCTATACAAAACATAGTAACATGGCCCATCGAGGCTAACATAATACCATGACCTTATTAGGTCCACTTATGAGTAAAAATGACTATAAAGGTCCATTTTATCCATGTTCATTTAAAACATACAAAATTATATTTAAAACAATTCATAAGAATTTAATTACAACACTCTTACAAATATTACATATTAGAATAGATTGTTCCAAAATGTCTTACAAAATGGTAACAAGGCCACATGTCGACCCTCTTCACAATTACAGCCTCAAATGAGCTCTATCTACCGGTCTCTGTCCTACACTTGAAATGTTTCCCATATAGGGTGAGCCACGCCCAATAGAGAATATTTCATACAGAGGCTACTCCCACCTAAGTGTACATGCAATGGTCATGTTCCACACATTCACATTCACATTTTAAGTAAAAACATGCAATTTCTACTATGGAATCCTACATGTCATGTCATAAAATGAGATGAGACCCAATCATGTACCATTCAGAGTCCTTCGCAGGCTCCCATCACCCAGGTTCTTACTTGACTCTATCACCGCGATGCCAGCCCATGCGTGATAAAATCCATCATTACGGATTACATTCAGCCAGTCATTTACAAAACAAATTCATTTGTTTTCAAACCAAAATCTTTTTGGATGTTACACCTCAATGATCATTTGTATACAAAACTCACGTGTCTTTTTGTGGGTAGCGAATTTTCGAGTCTCCGCAGCGAGGCCATACGCAGCTTCACACACTTTCCCAAGCTTTCAGCGTGGACACATATGGCATAGCAATACTTGGGTCTTTCACTTGAGGAAATGGATGTTTGATTCTTTTACTCGGCATATTTTCATTTTCATATGTACGTCGTGTGACTACGGTAGACATCGTCCCGATGCGAGTCCACCGTCAAACACCAAGCGCGCAATGTTGATCCATACCATGCACTCCACACCCATTTCATGCAATGTCGGTGCATATGCAATGCGTGTGCCATTGCATGTCTATCTTTCATGTCAAATATATGATGAATCTTTATATGGATAATTCTACTCATGCATATCACCCGGCCATCATGGGCCGATTATATCAATTAGCATAAAATTTCCTAGCGATCACACATTTCATATCAATATATTTGCACACGCATGTATCAACATCGACAAAGTCATCACCGATCAGCGATGACATGCACTTTGTATCCTCTAGACGAATTGTGACATAACATGTCCATATAATATGAGCTCCAAGCCATGCAATGGCTTTATCCATACACAAACTCATCACATGTCAATACATTAGGACACACATATTGACTTCCAATCAATTACCCCCAAGCATGTCATTCAAACTCAAGCAATGACAACTTGATCCTTCAAAGACAGGTTGTGGCATGGGATGCCCACAAATCATTCCTGCAGACATAATATACCCTTGGGATAGTTTCGTACTCGGTTCAATTTAGTCTCTAATAGTCCCGAATATGGACACAAACCATTATGACCTAAGTTGTAGTAGTCTCAGGAAATGGACCATAACTTGAGCTGTAGAGGTCTAGTTTGGGTGATTCAAAAGCCTACATCAATTTTACAGATGCAGCTATAATTTCCATGAAGAACACTAGTCCAAATTTTTATGTTTTCTCGATCGAATCAGTCCCAAAATACGGACCAGTGTATGGGATTGAAAACAAAGGCGACACAGTAGCGTCTTGGGGAAAATAGACTTTATCTTGAGGTATAGAGGTCGATTTGGAGTGATTAAAGCATATCAAGTTTATAGATCTGGTATAATTTCCATGAAGAACACTAGTCCAAATTCCCAATTTTTCCCCAGCCAGAATATCGAGTCCCAAAATGCGGGCGGTGTATGGGGTCAAAGCGAGGCGGCTGTAGGAGTCCAAAATGGACCATAACTTGAGCCTATAGAGGTCAATTTGGGTGATTAAAAAAAGAACATCAAGTTCTGATGCGAGTTACAATTTCCATGAAGGACACTAGTCCAAATTCCCTATTTTTCCAATCGAAAATCAGTCACAAAATCTGGACGTTTCATAAGGCCAAAATAGGGCAATATTCCCATAGCCCAAAAATTTTGCCAAACAGCCCTTTAGGGCAAAAACACAACCAAACAACCCCTTATGGCAGAAAACCCAACCAAACAGCCCCTTAGGGCAAAAACACAACCAAACAGCCCTTAGAGCAAAAAATAAACCAAAGTAGGAAGAATTCATATCTCTTGGAGCGTAAAGGAAACTCCCAGGAAGTCTCAGTAGGCGGCCACCAAACCGAAACGATTTCCCCCCGACTCCTTGTATGAATCCCTGGAAGCCGAGAATCTCGTGTTTCGGTACCCGCGTAGCTCTCGTCGGTAGATGAACTTTCGTTCTTAGCCGGAGCCTATTACGTAGACCAGGAGACCGTTGATCGAGAGAAGTCTTTGGCTTCTCATTTCTCTCCCTCTCTCTACGGTTATTTTCCCAGCAGAAAATCTGCTCCTTTTCCCCTCCAATCTGATTTTCTACCTTTAACTTAAGTCTTAAAGACTTGGCCCACATCGCGCCACTTGTCTATGACTGGTCCGAGTTTGTTTATGTCCCGAAATAATTTATTTCGTCCCAGTTCAAGTTCAATTTATTTTAAATGAACTTTACTTAATTTATTTTCCACTTTCGAGATTTTTTTTTCTCAAAAATCCTATTTTTGGGGTCCACCAGACACCTGACATCTCGAAAATCGTAAAAATCCGACTATCTCGAAATTTAACAAAATTTCTTCTGGGTAACTTGATTTCGCGATATGAATCCAACAGTAAGGTCCGTTTCGTCATCCGAGATTTAGAAAAAATTAAGTTTTACAACTTGTACTATATCGACAATTCTTTATTTTTGCAGTTTCGGAAAAATTTAAATTTACCGGGTTTTACGATTAGTCAGATACATCGATATATGAAGCCCAGTGTGGTGAGCAAGTGGTGTTATTTACTTTGTTGAGCAACTTGTTTCCTGATGGTTTTGCCCGCTCATAGCCACTCCCCATGTGACGCCCCCCAAGCAGGGTCTGGTGACTACGCGTCCCGGCAGCATGGAATGCTCGTGAATGTCGGGCGACCAGGCATTTTCCACGAATCGGACAAAGTCTCCTTTATGCGGGGAGCTCTACCAAATACAAAGCTGCGTAAAACTGTCTCGAAGCAGTCCGATATAACGGTCTATGATCAATGACCACTTGGACCCGTAAGCCCGATATTCGTAACAATGTATATATATCGACTATTCAACCATAGTTCGAGTTCAAATTTTACTCTTATACAACATATATTAAAATTAAAACAATTCCTAATACATGTAATACTTCATAGCAGCCATGTCCAGGCTTTCTTACAAACCTCGATCTCTAGACGAGCCTTTCGCACGCTCATGTACGTAAAAATAGTATCCCTCGACAAGGTGGTGTGTAGTAGTGGAATCACCCTAAATGGGCTACTCTCCACCTAAATTCTGTCTGATGCTCCAAAATAAACACATTCAAGCAAATGCATGATCTACTTGAATGTCTGGCGTCATCCTGTCATAAGTATCGCAGGCTCCCTCACTCGCCTAAGCCTTGTGAGAATTTTTGTTTATTTGTGGACAACCCTCCGATATATATATATCAATTTAGATTGCGTCTCAGGCGATTGATATTATTTGGTAATTGCTCCGATGTATGTATCGATTGGGCGTCTCAGGCGATTGATATTTTAGTATGGGTACCCTCCGATCATTTTTAGTTTTAAAACGAGCCTCGAAACATTTTCTCTGAGCTCATCTCATGCACTCACTTTCCCCTCTTAGTCCTAGGGTGTCGAGTGCATATGGAATGCGTGATGTCGATTAATTCTGATGCATAGCACATCTGAATATATAAACATGCATATATTCACATAAAAATTAAATCACACAATCATGTTATGTAATTTCGCATTTCATCACATCAAAATTAGCTCACATGGGCTAATGATCAAACACGAGCAATTCTACTTGAATTTCTCGACAAAACATATTAATTCACAAAAATTATTTTGTGAACACTATTCCGAATAGTGAAACCCTCGGTTACTATTCCCGAAAAATCACCAATCGTCAGTTCACTTTGTGAACCCGAATTTCACGGTCATTCCCGGCCTTTTTCATATCAAGCATACATTTTAATGCATAATTTCAACACAAGTAGCCCACTAAATTTATGGTATCATAGAAAAAATCTCGAAAAATTCCAACGATTCGGTCCAGTTTTGGGGCCGTCAGCTAACCCCTCACGGCCTCATTGACTCAAACATCGACAAAGTACTTAAAGAATGAATAAAACCCAGTAGGGGCTCCCTACCTCTCGGAGTTTGAGGAAACTCCCCAAGTCGGTATACGAAGCCCTCTCCCGCATTGTGGCTTGGCTTTCCTTCTTGTCAGAAGGCCCGTAGGCGGTGGGGATCTCCTACCGATCTAGAGAGAGAGCGTTCTCTCACTAAAATGAAATCAAAGCTTCTTGTAAAGACTCCCTGCTTCCTCCCGTTTCTTCTCTTTTCAATTTGAGAAGATATGAGTCTTATCTTGGTATCTTATTATCATTTTAAGACAAATTCCTAAAATGCCCATTTGTCCTTCTTTCCCAGTTTTGACGTCGGCACTATCTCGACCGTCCATTTTCATCCATTTCTCTACTCATACCACTTATGGAACATGAGTACTTGTTATATGTGACTTCGTCCCATCAAAAAGTCGTTTCTGACACCGGCCGCGATGCCTCCAAAAGCGTGTAAATTACGTATCTCGGGTCGTGAAATTTACGTGCTAGCTAGATTTCGCAAGATGATTCCAATGGTGAAATCAGTTTGTCATCCGAGATCTAGAGAATAAGTGCGGATTTTTAGCAGAGTACGATTTGTAACGAAGTGATTCTGATTTTGCCCTTTTCCGAAGTGGAATTTCTACGGTCTTACCTTGAAGTTGATGTTGTCGTTTTTAAGGCACCCATAATTTGGTTGGAAGTGAAGGCTCTTGATTCAAAGCGTAATAATTACATACTCTATCAAGGAAGGAAGGCTATAGCAAGACACAACATAGGCATGGCATTAGCGATATTCAGGTAGGGATAAACATATTCTATAAATATAATTCAATTCAACTCTTATATTATAATATAATGGCATGCTCACTTGTGTCGTATTATAAAATTTTAGTTATTGTAAAAAATTTCCCCAAAAATCAAACAATTTGTGTTATGATATCTGATTAATATCTTAATTCTTCTTACAATATAATGGAGGCAGCGCATTGAAATTTTAAATTCTTTACAGAAAATAATTCTTTTACAATATTTTGGGACACTCCGGTAAATCAAGGATTAAAAATAGATTTAAGGAAAGGGTGGCATGTACACATTCCGTATATCCAACAGGGTGAAAAATCTCTCACCCTCTCTCTCTCTATATATAAGGATTATTTTATTAAGTTAAAATACTATATAAATTCTTAGAGTGGTGACCTTAATTATGTTAAACTTGACTCAAAGTTACACTTAGCATTACTAGACCTTTTAAGGATTTTGGACAGGACTCATGAGTGCATTGTTGATCTTATTAGGTATTTGGCTTGTTTAGTTTTGAAATATCTGGAATTTTTTATGTATTTTTAGGGTTTGTGGTATTGAGAGGGTGAGGGTTTTGAGATATTATGGGCATTTTAAGAGGTTTTATGATATCTCCTCCTCTTTCTCCCCATTTAAGGTTTCACATAAATCACATTAGTTGTTCTCATCTTTTTATTTCTTGTTTATGCATTATTGTTTCTCGCTTTAACAAACTCGTATCAGAACCTTGGTTTGATTTCAAAACGACAACGATTAAAGTATGATATTCACTATTAGGTCAGAATTTTGTTATGGAAAGGTAAAGATGCGGGTTGTGTTGGATAACCATACTCATATTCATCTTTATCTATCAAATGATATTTTGAAGAAAATCGTCATTGTGTTTTGCTTTAAGTATTCTTGATTTAAAGGGTACAAAGTACATTGTGAAATTAGAGTTTTGAAGATGCTGGTAAAGAATTTCGTATTTCCCTTGCTTGAATTTGGTTGTATTGATCTTTGCGCTATGGGATTTAAATTGGAAAATGTTGAGATTTTTGTTAAAGATTGGAGTTTGTTCATTTTATTAGAGTTCGTGTCAAAGTGGAGCTCCTTAGAGTTAGGTGATCCGAATTTTGTTCAACTTAACTTGAAAAGTTTCATGGTGCGATATGGTGAATTTTTTTTTAGGGATTTTAGTAAATGACCACGCGGTCCATTGTTGATGTTATTAGGGTTTGGAGCATATTCGGTTTGAAATACCTATGATGAATTATACTTTATAGGGTTTATGGTATTGAGAATTGGCGGAGTTTTTAGATGTTGTTGGCATTCTAATACTTGATCTTGCGCTCGATTTCGAATGGTGGATTTCATTTTATTTTCACTTAGTTTTCACATTTAAGGTTTCCACGTAATATTTAAGGTTCTATGATGTGGCCGCCCCCCAGCAGGGGTCAGTTGGCTGACAACTTGATCAGCTTGAGGGGAAAATCTATACGTCTGCGTATCCACGGACTCATACACCTGATAAAAATAGTCTCTTGAGCCCATAAACCAATAGTCCACCAAAATAAATATCTGACTATATTCGATAGTTCGAGTTACTTACATTACTCTTAATACAAATACATATTAAAATTGTAAATTCTAATACATATTATCGAAAATCACGAAAGCCACGACCAGGCTTTCTTGAAATCGCACTAAGATGAGAAGCGTCTCTCATCATCTGTACACGAAATAATATATTCCCTCGAAGCAGGAAGTGAGCTAATGCCAAATTAGTGGAATCACCTAAATGGGGTTTACTCCCTCACCTAAGTGCATGTCTGGCTGCTCCCGATTTAAACACACACTCCAAGTAAATAAGTGATCTATGAATGTCTAAATGCCATTCATCTCTGATCCTCACTTACCTCCTCACTCGTATGTATGAGAAAAATATCTTTTCAAAACAAAACTTGTTGTTCTTGAAAATACACTCTAAGGCGATGTCGGTAAAAATATGGGACTACCCTCAGAGTCAAATTGGTTGGAAAACTTCCCGAAACAGTCATGGTCCTTATCCGAAGTGATTTGTTGGACCGTCTCGACCCGTTCTCACGGAAAATCATCTGTGAAATTCATTTACAGCAACCATGTTCGTTTTATTTCCTTTTCATGTCATGCACACACACATAATTTCTAGGTTGCCAGAGGTATGTAAATGCATTATGTCATTTCAAATACCACATGCGAATATATATATCATTATACGACATTCTCAATTTGCACTCACACCACATGTAATTCAACAATATGGATCAAACAACATCAAATTAGCTAAATGACGGTCGCAATTTCATCTCAGTAACATATACAATTATATTCCATATAATTGAGCAAATCACAATTTTATCTCCAATGGCCTATACACACAATTATATTCCATATAATTGAGCAAATCATGTTAACACATCAAGCTTATGCATTAACCTATCTATTTTCACTCAACTCAAGCCATTCATTTCATCAAAAATTAGCTCATATGGGCTAATTAACAAACACGAGCAATTCAATTTGAATTACTCCACCAAACACATATTCTCACAAAATATTTTGTGAACACTATTCACATCACTATTCATGTCACTATTCACATGAACAGTAAAACCCTCGGGTTACTGTTCACGGCCAATCACCCAATCATCGGTTTCACTTTATGAACCCAAAATCCATGACCATTTCCGGCCTCATACGTACCAACACACAATTTATTTCATAAATTCGCCAAACAAACATCAAAACAGCCCGACACGATTTGCGAGGACATCGAAATAGGCTTAAAAATTCCAACAATTCGGTCTGAGTTTAGGGCCGTCAGATGGTCGTTCAGGTCTCAAACCAACGAAACATCCGCAAAAAACACTTAAGCGAAGTGTAACTTCCAAGTAGGATAAACCCACACCTCCACGGAGTTTGTGAAACTCCGACTTTTTTGAGTAGTGTTCACGCGTAGCTCTCGTCGCGTAGATCAACTTTGCCTTCAATCCCGACAAAAACCTGCGATCCGATTTTCGTAGATATGAGAAAGAAGCGAAAAGAAGAAATAAAAAAATTTAAAATTCTCTCTCCACGCTTTCTGTCTCTCTGCCGAAAAAAAAATTGCCCTCCTCCTCTTTGACTTTCCTTTTATTTTTGTTTTTATCTTCTTTTTATTTTATTATTATTATGTTATTATATTATTATTATTATTTAAATACAAAGCTCATATTACCTCATTCGGGTCCGTTTCTGCTCCAAAAAACTTTATTTCTTTTCAGTTCACTTTATTGTAAATGAACTTAAATCAAGCCACTTCCTAACTTCCGAGATTTTCGTAAAATCTACTTTTGAAGAATCATGCGATTTATCGCGAAGTCGTAAAATATTACATTGTCTCGAATTCAATGAAATTTTTTTGGGTCACTAGATTTCGCGATACGAATTCAACGGCGCAATCCATTTCGTCATCCGAGATCTAGAGAATTTTCGGATTTTTACCGAAATGACTATTTTGCCCTTTTTAAGAAAATTGGAATTTTCTTGGGTCTTATATTCTCCCCTCCTTAAAAAGAATTTCGTCCCGAAATTCCACACACCTACGCATCCAACCACGTGCATATGTATCCTCACCCAAGTCTAAGACCGTGTCGGGTATGACAATCCGGCTAAGGTCCTGATTCGCAACTTATTTAAGTGGTGTCGGCTGTCCAAGTATCAAAAATGACGCCAGCAGCACGAATATACACCACCTAAGGTCCACCGTGGCGGAATCATGAAATCCCTAACCCACGATCTCGACCCATCTGACCAACTCTCACCCTACATCTTAGGGAAGAATTTCCCATCATTTTTCATTTTTTTTTCTCATCCCAGCTACTAGAAAAACAACCAAAACAAATTTTTTTTTTTTTTTTCTTCTTTCATTCCCACTACTGGAAAACCACCCAAAAATATACATATATATATTTTTCATTTTCCAATAAACTAAATAAATTTATTAAAATTTATTTTACTCATTTTTCGGTTTAATTCTAGACTATTTGCCTAAAATTCTCGAACACCTAAGGTTATATTTCTCGGCCCTAGTGTTCAACGTTTTTCCTATGCTATTCACCAAGCATACAATTTCAATCACAATTCATAACAATTCATGTTATGCACACCATTCAAACATCAATCACAACAATCACACAATCACATAAAACCTGGTACATCATGATGTTCTAATCATCTTACATTGATTGTCTGATGATAACTTTAACTTCTATGTTTTACCCAAGTGGTAATGTTACTCTGCCTTAATAACTCTGGCCTTGACCCAAATCCCTCAAGCCCTAGGTAATCAGTATACCTAACTTATCAACACTAAGCTCTAGGTATTTATAAACTAGGCTCTGATACCAAAACATGGCGCTGAAAACGAAGTGCATTGACAACAGTCGACTTACGCGAAAAATCTATCGTCTCGTATCCTGAATTTCATACGGTAAAAATAGCTTTATTAGGCCCATAATAATACTCACAAAATAAATATCTCAACATAATCCAATAGTTCAAAGTTATACATTACTCTTATCTGAATACATATTAAAATTGTAAATTCTAATACATATTATCCAAATCACGAAATCCATAACCAAGCTTTCTTCAAAAATCGGCCTCTAAGATGAGCCACATCTCTCGATGCAGCTTCTTCTTTTTGAAACAATATATTCCCTCGACGGGGTGGCTAATCTTACATTAGTGGAATCTACTAAATGGGTTACTCCCCACACAAGTGCATATGCAATGTTCGATTTAAACACATTTCCCGAGTAAATCGTGATCTACTTGAATGTCTGAAATGCTCATTCCCATATCTCAGTCCTCACCAACTCCCTCACACTTGCCTAAGCCATGTATAGAGAAAATATCATTTTCAAAACAAAACTTTGTTGTTCTTGAAAATGTCTGCTTGCAACATGTCGATAAAAATATGGGACTACCCTCCGAAGCGAATGTGTTGGAAAACTTCCAGCTTGATCATGGTCCTCATCGAAATGATCTGTTGGGCCGTCTCTAACCATTCTCTAGAAAAATCATCTGCAGCTGAAATTCCTTTTATGACCATGTTCGTTTTTATTTCCTTTTCATGTCATGCACACACACCTAATTTCTAGGTTACCGGTGCATATGAAATGCGATATGCCATTCAAATACATGCAAATATATATCAATATACAGCATTCTCAAATTTGCCTCACCACATAATTCAAAGCAATATGGATCCATTAACATCGAAATTAGCTCACTTGAGCAATTCACAATTCATCTCAATGTGGCTATACTTACAATTATATTCCATATAATTGAGCAAATCTAATTTTATCTCAATGCTTTATACACCTGACTATATTCCATATAATTAGGCAAAATGTATTAACTGCATCAGCTTATGCATTAACTATCTATTTCCCTCATTTCAAGTATTTATTTCATCAAGAAGGAGAGAATAGAGACCAAGCGCGGCGCGTGACGCGTGCGAGTCCACTCACACAGACTATTATGGCTCCACAACAATTCAATTTGAATTTTCGATCAAAACCTCATTCTCGATAATAATGCATGAAAACTGTTCCATCATATTCACATCACTTTATTCATGAACAATAAACTCTCGGGTTATTGTTCACATTGATCACACAATCATTGGTTTCTTTATGAACCAAATCATGACCATTTAAAAATCATCTGTACCAACACACAATTTATTTCCATAAATTGTGAAACAAACACGAAAACAGCCCGACACGATTAGCGAGCCCCCTGCGATAAACAAGAATTCCAACAATTTGGTCTAAGTTTTGGGACCGATCAAGCGAGCGTTGAGGCCTCGAGCTAGCAGAAACATCATAAACACTTTACTAACAAAGTGTATTCAAATAGGATAAACACTATCTACGGGTTGTGAAACTCCGACTTTATTGTCTGTAGCTAAATCGCGTAGATCAACTTTACCTTCAATCACATTGAAAACCTGGATAGATTTTAGTAGATCTGAAGAAAGCGAAGAGAAGAAATAAAAAATTTTAAAATTCTCTCTCTCCACGCTTTCAGTCTCTCTACCGAAAAAAAAATTGCCCTCCTCCTCTTTGACTTTCTTTTGTTTTGTTTTTATGTCTTGCTTATTTTATTATTATTATTATTATTATTATTATTATTTAAATACAAGGCTCATATTACCTCATTCGGGTCCGTTTCTGTCCCGAAAATTTTATTTCTTTTCAGTTCACTTTATTGTAAATGAACTTAAATCAAGTCATTTCCTAATTTCCGAGATTTTCGTAAAAATCCCCTCTAAGCCCCGCAAATCTTAGCGATTTATCACCCAGAAATTAGTAAAATATTACGACATCTCAGTCAACAGAGTACACTACGCAGGTCACTAAATTCATGACGAATTTAACTCACATAATCTGTTTCATCATCAGGATCTAGAGAGATTTTGAGTTTTACGAAAGCGACCTTTTATACTTTTTGAGAAAAATTGGAATTTTCGGGTCTTACAATGACACTGAAATCCGAAGTCAAGTTGACAACCCATCAACCCTTGAGAATTCCATGGATTTTCCCGGGTGGCTCGATCACCACACTATTGTGTCCATTTAATGAGATCCATATTTTCATAAAATCGGTGAATCTACTTTGTTTTGGAGCTACACTTGACATCTGACTTGTATAGCAGTATAATCTTGGCTCATCAAGGTCTCAGCGAGTAGTATTGACCACAGGGGTCCATCTATCCATCCCAATATACATCCACCTACTTGGGTCCCATTCATTCACATTTAATTCTAAAATATGATCAAACACGTAATTCTGATTCGTAAGAGTCAGATCATGGTCCTCTTTACCGTAATTACATGCCGAGCTATTTAAATGATACTCCCGAAAATTTGGTTAATTCTTTTATCTGAAATCTTTTTACAAAGGGAAATACTCGAGGTCACATTGGCCTCCTTAATCACGGCCTCGTGAGCCTTGTCTCGCCTTCACCTGGCACGAGGGGATCCACGGCAGAGGCAAGCAATGGCCAGCAGAAAAATAGTCTACAAGACTCTCCCCACATAAAGTGTACATGCAATGGCACTGCATTCAAATAAAAACATTCACGTTCCTACTCAAATGTCACCCATGTCATGGATGAAATGTGACTCACCTATTCCTTATCCAGAGTCCTCCGCGGGCTCTCACCTGTGCATATACGGAATTTGAAAACATTATAATTGGTGTTTCACCCAGCCCTTTATCCAGACAAAGGCTTTTGTTTTATAAATCAAATCCTTTTAATGACCTCGAATACTTAGCTTCATTCAAGCCTTGGAGCCAGTCTCGCGAGTGGATAGTCTCTACCACTAGATAGTCTCGACTGCAGGACAATCTCAGGAATCTTAAACCGATCACGATCCGGACAATCTCAGGCCTTGGACAATCTCAGATACTTGACTTTATTTTAAAGTCATAGACAGTCTTCGATAACCGCTTTATTTCAAAAGCATTGGGCGATCTTAAATAACACCAATAGTCTTGACTCACGTTTTAGGCGTCGTCTGTATTCACCAAGACCACCGTAAACTGGAAACACGGTATCGATCTTTTACCATGCACTCCACACCCATGTCATGAGGCGTACTAGTGCATAGCAGCGATGCAATCTGCCATTGCACATTCATACCATGCTGTCTGATGAGTACTATATGTGCATACTGCTAAATACATAATTATCCATGCATCATTTGGACATTTATATCGACAAGCATACAAATTCCAAATAAATCATACAATACATGCCAACATATCAATACACGCATACGTTGGCATCACAAGTCACTACCACTCGGGTAACGACATCCATCAACCTCTAGGCCAAAAATGATAAGACATGTGTAACACCCCGAAATATACCCTAGTTGTTTTATAACATGTTTAGGGTATTTTATGAGTATAATTAGGAAATTTCTCGTAAATTAAATTTAAAACGTGAAAATAGAGAAATCGGAAATAAGCAAGGGTAAATGAGTAATTTGTCAAATGGGACACAAAAAAGTCATATGATAAAAAAGATAGTATGCGAAATAGAATTTGAATAAGTTAGATTGAGAATAATAATAAGGAGTTAAGAAGTACGGATTAAAGGAAAATGTAAAATATCAAATAAGGATAAGATCGATCGGTCTCTCATTTTTGGGAGACAACGTGAAGAGGAAGAAGGAAAGAGGGAAGAAGAAGAGAAGAGAAGAGAAGAAGAAGAAAGAGCGAAAGGTATGGAGATTTCCTTGGTCTTGTAGGAAAGTGTTAATATGGATTTGTTCCAAACTTAGGGTGTAGTTAGGAATTCATCCCCAACCACTAGAGTATGAAAGTTGGGTTAAGTAAAACCCTAGTAGTAGAAGATGAAGAGAGATAAACTCTTTATTGTATGGAATTTGTCTAGTTTTGGCATGGAAAGAATAGATGCATGGTTTGAAACCCTCTATTTTGTCTATGGGTTGGGTTTGGAAACTCCCAAACTCATTTCTTGTTAGGTTGGAGTTGAGAAAAACTCTAAGACTCCTATATATGTATGTTTGGTTGGCTGTAAACCATGTTTGAGGGTTGGATATGAGTGTTCTATAGATTTTGGGTAGGTTTTATAGAAAAATGACCAAAAACAGCAAAATCTGGGTAATTTCGAAGGTCCACACCGCAGCGAAGGTTCCTTCGCCGCAGCATGGCCGAGAAGGAGAATTCGGATGATCTTGGGTTCGTCGCGGCGTAGCACTGTTCACAGCATGGCAAAATGTTGTGCTTTTCGCTATTCCATCCTTCCGAGGACTTGTCTATTGGATTAATGAGGACCCTATAAGTGTATATAAGAGTCCATTCATGTTAAAAAGATAAAGGAAAAATTAGACTATACCTCGCGTGTGAGGTGGGCAAACTTAATGCCTTATGATAAGATAGTAATTATATGACAAGAGTCCGCTATAGGTACAAGTAGGAGTATAATTTGGTTATATGAAAAAGTATAGTGAAATGTTTATAAGAAATATGTTATTTGATAATAAATATATCATAAGTATACATGATAACAGTAGTTATTCATGTATATGAGATATTTTTTTTCTAATACTGAAAGATTAATAAGAAAATA